>SJYX01019380.1:49247-61125 GCA_006410675.1 Oreotragus oreotragus | reverse complement strand
CCGTGTGCTGCAACTACTGAAGCCCATATGCCTGGAGCCTGTGCTACATAACAAGAGAAGACACTGCAATGAGAAGCCCACTCACCGAAATGAAGAGTAGCTCGTGCTCACTGCAACTAGAGAAAGGCTGGGTGCAGCAATGAAGACCCAGTGCAACCAAAAGATATGAATAAATAAATAAAGCTATAAAAAGATTATGAGACCTTATTTTTTTAAAAAAATTCCATTTGCTTAAATTCTATAGTTTAAACTCTTCTATTTTTGTTCAACACTGAACTTCTTTCCAGTTTTCAATATTCTGATATTTAAAATTGGAAACTGAAGACCACATGGAAGAAACAGGGCAATGTGAGGTACAATAAGGAATGCAGAGACTTTGGAAAAGACACAATACATGTTCTGTAGTTTTCTGTCCCCATGTGAAACTATAATCCCACTGTTTCCAAATTTTCCACTTTTTAAAAAGAAGGCTGAAAAGAATGTGGAATCTTCTGGCTTTGAACTTTGGCTAACTTTTTAAGCACCATGCACGCTAAACAAAATACATCTGTGGGTTAGATCTGGATCTAGGCCACTGGTTTCATGTTATGAATCATGTTAGAACATTTTATAACATCTTCCCTCAAAGTGAGAGCCTCAGTCCTCTTATGAACCAGGGCTGCTGGTGTATGTTTAATGCTAAGGAAGCCATAGTGGGGAGAGAAGTGAGCAGTACTCATTTTGTGAAGAATGCTTTGTTACTAGTTCTCTGGCATATACTTAGAACTGTTTTCCTGGTAGTGAGGATGCGTTTGTATCAAATCACCTTCACTGTCTCTTATCTGTGTTTTCTTGTGACTCACCTCTTATCTAGGTTCTCTTGTGACATCTCTTATCCAAGTTCTATTGTGAGGAACAGCTCAGTTTTACAGAATGACCCCTCTTGATTAAGAGGTGTAACATGTGGCTATGGGACAGAGTACTTTTCCTTGTAGCAAGTTGGCACATCAATGATCCTATAATAGTGACTTAGCTGTTATGCTCCACTTTAATAGGACAGTTAACTAGCAACAGCCAATGGTAGACATTCTTATGCTGCCAAACACTTGTGGTACTGAATATGGGAACACTAGGAACTAAAAAGCTTCTTGATGAAAGTGAAAGAGTAGAGTGCAAAAGCTGGCTTAAAGCTCAACATTCAGAAACTAAGATCATGGCATTTGGTCCCATCACTTCATGGGAAATAGATGGGGAAACGGTGGAAACAGTGTCAGACTTTATTTTGGGGGGTTCCAAAATCACTGCAGGTGGTGATGCAGCCATGAAATTAAAAGATGCTTACTCCTTGGAGGGAAAGTTATGAGCAACCTAGATAGCATATTCAAAAGCAGAGATATTACTTTGCCAACAAAGGTCCCTCTAGTCAAGGCTATGGTTTTACCATCACATCATGTATGGATGTGAAAGTTGGACTGTGAAGAAAGCTGAGTGCTGAAGAACTGATGCTTATGAACTGTGGTGTTGGAGAAGACTCTTGAGACTGCAAGGAGGTTCAACCAGTTCATCTTAAAGGAGATCAGTCCTGGGTGTTCATTGGAAGGACTGATACTAAAGCTGAAACTCCAATACTTTGGCCACCTCATGGGAAGAATTGACTCATTGGAAAAGACCCTGATGCTGGGAGGGATTGGGGGCAGGAGGAGAAGGGGATGACAGAGGATGAGATGGCTGGATGGCATCACCAACTCGATGGACATGAGTCTGAATGAACTCTGGGAGTTGGTAATGGACAGGGAGGCCTGCATGCTGCGATTCATGGGGTCGCAAAGAGTCGGACACGACTGAGGGACTGAACTGAACTGAAACTTATTATGAACTTATGATTTAAAACTTTTAGTTCCTTTTTGGGGGGGTCTGTTTCTTAGTGAGTGCAGATAATTGTCACGGTGTTGCCCTTTTTGTCAGAAAGTTTTTTCCAGTTAACAGATATCAGAAAGCAGAAATCATGTCATTTTCATCTGTTGACATCCTTGTGCCCAGTGTAAGTTTACTAATATTTTATTTAGTAGAAGCTCAATACATACTTGTTGGGTTCTTTATTAATAGATACAGATGATCTGAATTATTCTGACCTTAACTTTATTAAATACCAAAAGTTCAGCATTTACTGGGTCAGGCTCAGAGTTAAGTAGTCTCTTGGGATACAGAAGTTAAAGGATTTCCTAGGAAGAAGCCCAGCACCTAGGGGAAACAAATGTAATACTCTTGGTCTGTCCCAGCATCTATGAAAGTGAAACTCCCTCTGTCCTGTTCTACTCTTTGTACAGTGTATATGGAATTCTCCAGGCCAGAATACTGGAGTGGGTAGCCTTTCCCTTCTCCAAGGGGTCTTCCTGACCCAGGAATTGAATCAGGGTCTCCTGCATTGCAGGTGGATTCTTTACCGATCTATCAGGGAAGCCCCCGAGCATCTATAGACATTTAAATTAGGGATTTCTCAAGGTAGCTTTTGGATCTAGGTGGGGAAATGAGTGCCGAAGAATTTAAGTAGGAAAGAGAATTTTTAACTATAGAAGTCGCTTTAGAGTGGAAATCATTGGACATCACTAATTCCTCCTGCGATGTGTTCACTTATTTATACAATAACATTTTTGGAGTACTTTCTCTTAAGTCAGATGTTCTACTAGGCACGGTGGAAGATAAAAATGAAGTAGAGCCTCAAAAGATTCTTTAGTGGGCTAAAGTGTCACACAAATTTACCCAGATGAGGCTGAATATATTTGGTGCCACAAACCTTTAGAAACAAAGTGCTAAGGAAATAAAAAAAAATTCCTGTTTTTTTTTTTTTTTTGCCTCTGAGATCTATGAATAAGGATATCCACGGTTTAAGGATCAGTACAGTATTAGTCGATGAAAGAGTTGGCTTATTTTTTTTATCTCTGCTGGTTTGTACCCCCAACTTTATTACCCCACAGGATAAAAAAGGTGCAAATGAGGGTAAGTTTTCTTCATAAATACATAATAGTTCTTCCTGTTTAATCCCCACTGGTTATTTTCTTCAATCTCTCCTGAGTCCCACAGAAGGAACCTTTATAAGCCCACAAGACCCCTTGAAAGAGGCACAGAAAAGAGTAACTGACGAGAGAAGTTAGAATTCTTTAAGGTGACTTCCCTGAGGAGTACTGGGCATTAAGAATGACAATATACGTAAACCAGGTTTATGAGCAAGAGCACAATCGCCCCAAAGTAAGAATTATCTGAGACCAGTAATTGCTGGTCAACGCCTCAACCCAACTCGCTCGGAGATCGGGGTCGCCCTAGCGAACCCGCGCGGCTGGGCTCCCGGCATAGTTAAGCTCTGGGAAGTTCTGAAGCACCGCGAGCGTCTCTAGCGCCTTCCCGGGTCCCTACTCTTCATAGCTGGGCGGGCCAGGTCTTCACTCACAGACATTAACCCCAACACCGCCAGCGGGGAGGTGTACGCGCGTGCGCGCCCGCCGCTCAGGGCAGAGAAGGCGCCTCCGCCGTGAGGAGCGCGCACGCCGCGCCGAGGGGCCCGGACGTGCGCGCTCCCGACACGTCACCACCACCACCACCACCTCCTCCTCCCCGACCCGCCCCCTCCCTCGCCTCTTCCTGCCGGGCGGTCCTCCTCCCCTCCTCTCTCCGCTCCCTCCGCCCTGTTCCCTCCGCCCTCCCAGGGCTTCGGCGGCGGCAGAGTGAACGGGACGGGCCGGGCCGCAGAACGCTGGGCGGCGGGTGCGACGCGGGAGCCTGGCAGAGTTGTTCCGGCCCTTCCCGCGGAGACGAGAGGAGGTGAGGCGAGGGCGGCCTCGTAGGGGCCAGCGGGCGCACGGGCGGCCCGGGGCCGCGGGCTGGGTTGGGGGTGTTGGCGCCGGGGCTGCGCCTGGGGAGGGTAGCTGTAGGGGCCGGGCCGGGACGGGATGCGAGAGGACCGCGGGAGGAAGGCTCGGGACTGTCGGTGGTTCCGCGGACAGCGGTGGTTCTCCCGGGCGGCCGCTCCTCGCGACCGGGGCGGGTCGGCGGGCGGGCGGGGTCGGCGCCCCTCACCTGGGGGCGGGGTGGTGACTTGGGCGCTCGCCTCCAGATGTGCCCTCCTGACACCGCCGCCGGCTGCTGCCGGGATCGCTGTCCCAGCAGCCCCACGTCCGGGGGTGGGGGTGGGCATGTGGTGAGGGTATTTTCTTACCCACGTTCAGGCATCTGTTCGTGACCGCGTCTCGCCCTCGCGCTCCCCCTGTCTCCGCCAGGCACTTTGCTCCGCTCCTTCTGTTGATGCTTGTGGTTTTGCTGGCTGGGATGGGCAGCGTGCTGGGCAGATCTCTACCTGAAAGGAATGCCCCGCTTCAAAGTTGACCGCCTGACCATGCCAAACATCCCTCGTCCAGGTCGTGGGTGTTCAGTGTCCTGTTAACTGAGTCAAAGTTTCTGAGACTAGACTAGTACTTTGCACTGGTCGCCAGCGGTGCAGGGCTGGGCAGTGCGTCAGCATGTGGAAAGGGGCCACTGGCCAGCGGGGAGGTGTTCGGGTGCTAGGGAACTGGACCGATAGGATTGTTTCTGATCCCAGGGCAGTGTGTCCAGGTGCTTGTGTACTGTCCCTGTACTTCTTAGATAGGATCAGTTTAGAAAACGTACCGAAATTTACGTGGTCACTTGTAGAATTGAGAGTTTCATGTAAGTGACGAGAAATGCCAACCTCATTTTGCTGATGGTAAGGACAGCTTTCACTTGCCTGGTAGATTTCAACGCTGACTGGAAACTTGATTTCAAGGTCTGCAATTCTGGTGCTAGAAGGTTTAGGGATTTTAAAAAATACTTTTAAATTTTCTTGGTGTACCGGAGAGATAGATAGTTGCTTTTTATAATTCTGAAAACACCGTATTACGGAAACCTGACTTTTCTCATAATAGTGTTTATGTGTGGCTTCTGCTGCGCTTCTGTAGAATATCTGCGCATTTGTAGAATGATGGCAGAAGATACTAACATGAAGTTTGCTTGTGGTAAACTTGGAAGTGGATGTTTGCCCATGGAAAATACTGGTCCACAAGTTGCCAGTATTGGAAAACTGGCCTGTGATTCATTGTCTCAACAGAGCCCCATGTGAAACTGACAATGAAACTACAAAGGAGAAAGACCAGGTGACTTTAATGTATACATTATCTTCAAATTGTATTAAATGCTTGTTTGGTTGGGGAGTTAGTTGAGACAGACTGGAGTCTTCAATCAGGTCAAAGTGTGCCCTGATATTTTGTATTGACAGGTCATCTGGGGAGAAATGATGAAGTTGGGCAGTCTTTATATGTGAATGTATTACATAGCCTACATTATATTCTAGGAAGCTGGAAACAAAGTAGTAGGTCCCAGTACTGTTGGGACATAGTGAATATACCAGCCGACATAAAAGGCATAAAAGGTGTAAATGTGTGACTTTTTTTATTTTGACCTGAATTATTTGATGGTGATTTTTATATATAGTTGCAGTGTTCTGTGAATTTTTGTGCCCTTGCTAATTGTTTCATAATTCAGATAATTTTCTTTTCACCTTAGTGGTTATTATGGTGTTTTAAAACTTGAGTAACAGAATTTTATTGGGTATGTGAAACAGTTTTTATGTTTTATCAGCTCACCAGTTCTAAATTTGTGATTTCTAAACACTTAAAATTTTCTTTGCCTTAACCCAGAGTTGAGCTCATTCATTTAGTGTATATTTATTTGAACTCAGATGATACAGCATTGAAGCTCAAAGTCCTTTTACCCATTCTTTTGGAATAATCACAAGAAGGAATTCTCTTGTGCCAAGTTAAAGCTTTGAGAGATTAGCTTTGAAGAGAGTAGTAGCTAAGTAGCAAAACTTTCTTGTTTTGATGGTGTAGAAATTGGTCTGAATTCTAGCCTGTTGTGAAGTGGTGTGGGGTCCTAATGGCTGAATAGAGGATGTTTGGAGGATGGAGAAACTGTAGGCTAAGGGATTCCCAGGCACAGAGTTTTCTTTTTGCTGTGTCTCACAAGTTTTAATGAGTTGCTGCATGTGCATAGCTCTTGTATGTGTGTTTATGTGTTTTCAGTTGCTCACTTGTGTCCCACTCTTTGCCATCCTATGGACTATAGCCCTCCAGACTTCTCTGTCCATGGGATTTCCCAGGCAAGAATACTCAAGTGGGTTGCCATTTCCTCCTTCAGGGAATCTCCCTCACCCAGGGATCGAACTCATGTTTCCTGCATTGCAGGTGGATGTTCGCTGCTGAGCCACCAGGGAAACCAAGGTATAGCGCTTACTTTCTATACATAGGTCAGCCAGTGGACCTGAGCATGACCAGCAGCCCCAGGCTATTCCAGTCTCTGGTACAGAGATAGTGGAGGCAAAGAAAATACTGACTAGAGCCCGAGTATGGTAAAACACTAGTTTTTAAGGCAAGGTTTAATATTGTGACCATGAAGAAAGACATTGCTTGACTTGACTCTTGGCTTTTCAAAGAATCGGACATGACTGAGCGACTGAACTGAATAATTTTCATTTGATGGTCAATATTTGAAATTGGGTAGAAGTACCTACCAGCGGACCCTAATGAGGAATAGTTAATGGAATTAAGCAGAACTTGTATCTCAACATTCTCTTTTTCATACTTCATTTACTTTCTATATTGTACTCATGCAACAGATAGAATACTACAATTGAATATTGCCAGTTTGTGTTCATGCTGACTCTTTTTTTCATCTTTTGTATTTTTTGGTGTAATTTGTGGGATTTTCCTGGGAAACTTCTGTGCATATATTCAGTTGATTTGGAGTTAGATTTGAGCTAACATTATTAGCCTGCTTGAAATTCTGAGCTTCCTTGTTTTCTAAATAACCTTAAAAATAGAAAATACAATTCTTTATAAACACTCAGGAAAAATCTGGTTACAGACTGTGTTGTTGTGATAGACATAGTACAGTCCAAAATATATTCAATAATTCAATACTTCTTACCCAGTTTAGTAAGCTTAAGAAGAAAATAAAGTATGTTTTTCAATAAAAGCCTGATTTTCCCAGAATATCAAGTCTAACAACTGTTTGCTGTGCTATTTTTCCCCTTTCCTATTCTAAATTCAACAAGTACTATATGTTGCTAGTCCCTGGCAAAAACTTAATTTTAGTAGTAGGGGATTCTCAGTAATGGAAGTCTATTGAGGGATGCAGGCTTGTGCTGGAGAATTTAACAGGGAAACATCAGGGATGGAAATTCACCTTTTTATAGCTCTGGTTTTCTTTGTACCCAGGTTCTAAGCAAGGGCTTCCCTGGTGGCTCAGTAGTAAAGAATCCGCCTGCAGTGCAGGAAATGCGGGTTAAATCCCTGGGTAGAGAAGATCCCCTGGAGAAGGAAATGGCTACTCATTCCAATATTCTTGCCTGGGAAACCCCATGGACTGAGGGGCCTGGCAGGCTACAGTCCATGGATTGCAAAGAGTTGGACAGGACTGAGTGACTGAACAAAAACAACAAGGTTCTTAGTTGGGTGGGTGAAGGGCACATATTCACAATTACATGGACCTTTTTTCATACTATAGATTTCCTTTTCCTTTCCTTCTGTCTCCCCTAACCCTTTGCTAAATGAGCCATTGCAACTAGTAGGAGGATGTTGTAGCCCTTGGTTGTAACTGAACAAAGGCTGAAAACCTTGGTCTTTTGCTAACACTTCCTAAGCCAAATTTTCACTTCCTGTAATTTGCTTTCTGGTGATACCAGTAGGCATCACTCATTTTTGAAGAGACATATAAGTTTTGATGTTGAAATTACATATGTAACTAAGAGTGCAGTTTATTGCATTGTGTAGTACACATGGAAGAGGACTAGGAGATTGTTTAGCTGAACATTTAGGAATGGTTTTGACTGTGACTCACAGTGAGAAATACATTTTATACCCATTCACCATGCGCGCGCGCACACACACGAAATTAAAGAAAATTTTGGTGAAGTAATACTTGTCGTTTTAGGCCTTTGCTGGAGCTGGCTTATCAGTTGACTTGTAAGAGCAGTTATGTCTCTCTTTCCACCTAGGTACATGTGTAGCTTGAAATTGGCTTTGGTGGGAGTATTTACACCAAGGACATCAATAGATGTTACAATTCAGAGTTTTTCTCTCTCCTTTGGATAACCAGTTAAATATTCACAGTGTACCACTTCACTGCCTACAACATACTTTGATATTTTATATTTTATTTCACTTTATTAAAAAGATAATGCTGGGTTTTGATGCCAAAATTGATTTTACAGCCCGATAATGGATAACCATCTATGGTTGAAAACTGGCTTAGTCCATCTTCTTTGTGGATGAAAACACTAAAAAATTAAAGTTCAAGGTCATATAGCTAGTCATTAGCAAAGGGGGTTCTGTGGACTCCTAATCTGGAGTTATATCTAGTGGATTTATCTCTTTTCCTAACCCATGGAACTCAGAGAGTTTAATATGTGTAAAACGTGTTAACCAGTTTGAATAGAGATGAATAAGGCATGAACCTTGACCCTGAGGCTTTATGCTTGTGTGAGAGATTAAATAAGGAAATGAAGATAATGTAAGGCAGAAAGTAATATGTAGTAAAGAGATAAAGATAAGGAGGTACAAGTTAGAGAGAGGAGGGAGGGATTACCTTTAGTTGTAAGGATATGGGAAGAGGTGACATTTAAACCATGCTTTGAAGAATGGGTAGGATTTGGACATGTGGAAATAGGACGCATAGTAAATAGAGAAAGGTCTTTCTGGGCCAGGGTGATCAAAGGTATAGAGGGAAAGAGCTAGGCAAGAAAGAGTCAGTACCAACTGGTGAAGAGCCTGAATGCCGGTTTTCCTTTCTGTTTTTCAGCTTGTCTTTCACTTTTGTCTCTGCAGTCATTTGGTACTCCCTTCTTAACGTTCAGTAAGCTCTGTATACTTTGCTCCTGACTTGACTGTGACCCAGAGAGCACTTAAGTATCCTTAGAGTAAAAGCTGAGGGAAAAATTATTAGTGTAAGAGAAGCAAAGTTGAGTATACCAATCCTAAAACTGTTGGAAAGAAAGGGAAAACATTTTCTTTGTAAGGAGATATCATTATTTTTTGTTTTGCCAAATAGACAGCATCAGATTGGCTTATAGCAGGAAGCAGTCTTTTTAAAGCACTTTCTAAAATGTGCTTTCTAAATGACTGGGTCTTAATTTGGAGGCAGGTTTGGCTTAGGCAGAAAGGCAGTTGATACAGATCCACAGCTGAGCTGACTAGTTTTCAGAATTTAGGGTATTCATACCACAGCCAGTTGTGAAGACTTGCTAGATTCTTTACTCAGGTAGTTCCTTTGATTTCAGCATTTATGTCTTTGACAACCTGTATGATTGGGGATGTTTTGAAGTCCTGGATGGAGCTTGCTTTGTTCCATACGGAAATTAGATGGCTGGAAAAGAAAACAAATGACAGTATGTTGTGTCTGTTAATGAAACTGATTCTCAAGATTTTCTGCCTGTTGAAGATTTCATACTCACTGCTTCTAATTAAAATGATGCACAGTCAATTTGAAGAAGCTTTACTTCTCTTTGACCTACCGATTCTATAAAGTGAAAGCCCTTTTAGATTGTCGCCCAGGTAACACATACAGACTGCTGGAAGTGTGTGGAAAATTTTGGTAATCTTGGTAATGAAGTTGCTATAGTGAAAAAAAACAAAAACAAAACTTCTTGGTAATCAGTTGGGTTACTTCTGGATAGTTGACAAGGAATTTTGGGGTTGAGATTTGGTTCCAAAATAAATATGAATGAATGTCTTTGACATACTGTTTTCCTCATTTAAAGTTCTGATATGTATATTGTTCTGTTACTGTAGGTTTTAGCAGTTTCACATGAACTGCTTCACAAGATAGCACATCCCAAAGAGCATGATAAGAGTTTAGAGGCAGCATGCTTCAGATACCTCACAGCACTTGAATGGTGCAGCTAATCATGTCAGCACAGAGGTAGTTTTTTTTTTTTTTTTTTTTNGTTTTAGCAGTTTCACATGAACTGCTTCACAAGATAGCACATCCCAAAGAGCATGATAAGAGTTTAGAGGCAGCATGCTTCAGATACCTCACAGCACTTGAATGGTGCAGCTAATCATGTCAGCACAGAGGTAGTTTTTTTTTTTTTTTTTTTAACATGTTAGGGTTTTACAAATTGAGTTTATTAAAATTTTCTACCATTAGTTTTTTTGTATGTATGTGGTACACAGTGTCCTTAATTTAAACTATGCAAACATTTTCCTAAACACATATACATTGATGTGTATGTATAACACACACGCCACCCACCAATTGTTGGAATTTTTAGGGAGAATACAGTCTACCTGGTAAGTGATTTGGCTCTTTGAAGACTTATCTCTTAAGTCACAAATATAAGAGCCATGCACGCTCAGTGGGTTTTTTTCTTTGTATGCCATATTTCCAGGGAAGTAGCATGCTTTAAAAGTCAAGCATAGAATTCATTCGCATCAGCGAAGGAGTTCCGAATTTCACCCTTTCCCTGTGTTTTATGTGGCTTTATGTGTACCTGGATTCTGCCCTCCTTATCAGCAGTAGGAAAAATTACATGTATGTGCACTCAGACACTCAGTTTGCAACCCCATGGACTGTATAGCTGACTAGGCTTTTCTTTCCATGGGATTTCCCAGGCAGTAATACTGGAGTGGGTTGCCATTTCCTTCTCTAGGGGAATCTTCCTGACCTAGGGATTGAACCGTGTTTCCTGCATTGGCAGGCAAATTCTTTACCATTGAGCTACCAGAGAAGCCAGGCAAAATTACAGGACCTTAAAAATCAAACTTCCACCAGAGGGGATGCAAATAACAAACACTATTTTTAGAGAAAATACAAACTTGTGGTTTTTCAGTTTTGAAGGTTTAGAAGTATAACGCTAGTTTTTGGTAAACAATGTAGAGTGTTTATTCTGTGCTTCAAGATGCACTTTGTCATTTTTGAGCCCCATTTCTAAGAGCATTGTATAAATGCAAATGTTTGTTAGAGTGGTTATTAGGTATTTCCTTCAATAGTTTCTCTTTAGTAAATTTATCTTGATAAGACACTTGGGATAAATTATCTTTGTTTAGTGAGAAGTCAACCTCTGAAGAGAGACTATACATATATTGGCAGATGATATGATTTCTTAGGTTGTTTTATAGTAATTTTGTTGTCTCAGCAGCTAATAGCTGTCAGACCTTAATCATTTATTATTTTATTTCCACAGAGATCTTCTCTCATGGGCTGTATTCTTTCATTTAAAATCTCTGTCTCGTATTTTGCCCTACTCTTAGTGGTCAGGTTTGGACTAATGTTAAAGACTTTGTCCTAGTCTTTCTATGCAAAGATTTTGCTTATCAAGTTGGTACTAAATTGTAATTTAGTTATACTAAATTGTACTTTAGTTAATGTCCTCTTTCCTGCATCTATTTTTTTCTCTTAATATTCTAGAATCTTCTTTTAACACTAACCCAAGCTTCCTGGTAAAGTTAATGGGAAAAATGAAGCTAGATGTTATTATTCAAATCTTTCTACCACCTGTTTGCTAGTACTACTGAACCTATAAAAATTTTTTTTCATAAATTTGTTTGTTCAGTTGCTAAGTCATATCGAACTTTTTGTGACCCCATGGACTACAGCATACCAGGCTCGCATGTCCTTCACTATCTCCCAGAGTTTGCTCAGATTCATGTCCTTTGAATTGGTGATGCTATCTAACCATCTCATCCTCTGCATGAGTTAGGCAGCTTAATATTTCAGTAATGAGTCTAGGCCTCTAATTATGCATTTATTTTATTTAATTACTGGATCACTCTGCTGTACACCTGAAACCAGCACTTTTAAAATCAACTATTCTTCAATTAAAAAAATATAAATA
>SJYX01019380.1:19223-41623 GCA_006410675.1 Oreotragus oreotragus | reverse complement strand
TGGAACTCTGCATTCAGATGCTTATATCTTTTCTTTTCTCCTTTGCTTTTCGCCTCTCTTCTTTTCAGTGCTATTTGTAAGGCTTCTCCAGACAGCCATTTTGCTTTTTTGCATTTCTTTTCCATGGGGATGGTCTTGATCCCTGTCTCCTGTACAATGTCACGAACCTCATTCCATAGTTCATCAGGAACTCTGTCTATCAGATCTAGGCCCTTAAATCTATTTCTCACTTCCACTGTATAATCATAAGGGATTTGATTTAGGGAATAACCTTAGATTTAGTTTTTTCTTATATATGACACTTCTTTGTTGTCTATTGCTCAGTCATGTCTGACCCATTTTGCAACCCCTCTTTCCAGGCTCCTCTGTGCATGGAATTCTCCAGACAAGAGTAGGTTGCCATTCTCTTCTCCAGGGGATCTTCCCAGCTCACATACTGAACCCACGTCTCTTGCATTGCAGGCGATTCTTTACTACTGAGCCACTAGGGAATCCCATATGACGCATAGACTGCATATTTTATGGAATATTAGACATAGTTCAGGCAGTAAAGAGTCTGCCTTCAATGCAGGAGACCCAGGTTTGATCCCTGGGTTGGGAACATCCCCTGCAGGAGGGCATGGAAACCCACTCCAGTATTCTTGCCTGGAAAATTCCATGGATGGAGGAGCCTGGCGGGCTACAGTCCACAGGGTCGCAAAGAGTTGAACACGACTGAGAGACTTCTCTTTCTTTCACTTTCAGACATAGTTCAGCACAGTCTTTGCTGTGTAACATTGGCTAGAAATTATTTGCTTATGTTGTTCATTCGCTAAGTCCTGTGTGACTCTTCTGTGACCCCATGGACTATAGCCCACCAGGCTCCTCTTCCATGGGTTCTCCAGGCAACAGTGCTGGAGAGGATTGCCATTTCCTTCTCCAGGCATTTGCTTATATAAAATATCAGACTTAGGATTCTTGACCATTTGGGTATCAAGTCCTTTTGAGAGTATGGATCCAGGTTATCCTTCTCTTCTGGATGACTTATAGTTGTCTCTTTCAGTCTAGATGCCATCATCTTGATGCTGCATCTTCACTGAGATTGTAGACTGTTAGAAATCTGTTAGACATCTCTTTTTTTTTTTTTTTCCTGTTAGACATCTCTTATCTGTGTTTCTGGAGCATCTTACTTTCCTCCCTGTTGTGATACTAATAACATTACACTGTAGCTTGTCTGTGTATACTTTAGACTACAGTATAGACTTTTTGAGAACAAAAGCTATTTTGTCTAGGGCTCTGGAATTGGTCTTCCCTCGATTTGAATCTTGGCTGTGTGTGGCACTGGGGAAACTATCTGTAAAGTGGGGATAATCGTACTACATAGTTATTTATCTTGAATATGTTAATGAATGTAGAGGAGAAATAACATAGTTTCTGGCACATTGTTTAGTTTTCATAAATGTTTCTTCCACCTTTTTTTTTTCTTATTGTGTCTGACATTTACTTTTAAATGCTTTTAAAAGTATTACTACAGTAGTACTTTTAAGGTGGTTTTGTAAACTGTGTTAGAGCTCATTTGGATCTATAATTAACATTAAATGAAAATTTCTTAAAATGAATAATAATTAGTACATAAAAAGTGTAGTCTTTGAGCTAGATATCAGCAAATCATGTAGTCTCCAAATTTCACTATCAGCTTGAAAAACTTTCCCCAGGCCTTGTCAAGCATGTAATTGTTGTGATGGCAGTGGATTTCAGGTAGGTGGGCCTGGTGTTCTGTCTGTGGTGACCTGGAGGATGGGGGTAGGGGAAGAGGAGGGAAGCTCAAAAGGGAGGTGATATATATATATATATAATTATGGCTCAGTGTTGTATGGCAGAAACCAATACAACATTGTAAAGCAGTTTTCTTCCAATTTAAGAATAAATAAAAAATAAAGATGCTTCTGAATATAAAAAAATTAAGTAGGTGGAAAAGACTGTAGAGTTCCTTTTTTCTGAATTTGCTGCTTTCTGATCTTGTTTACTTGTCTTGTTGGCTATGCCTCTTAGCGCCATCATCTTGGCCTTGTTATTGATCTGTTTCTTGGAAGGAAAGAACCTTGTGTCTGACAAACTTACTAGCTGTGTGACCCTGGGTAAGTAACCTTACTTCTGGGTTTATGTATATGTATAATGAAGTAGTAATAATACCTCATGACTCTGAAATTTTAGAAATAGGTGCCTGGTGTATAGAAGGTGCTCCGTAGATGGTAGGTATTCTTAGCTCTCTGTTCCAGCCAGAATCCTTGGTACTCCTTTATTAGTAACTTTGTTTGAAAGCAGAAAACCAAGAAATAGGGTGAAGGAGAACTGGATCACTGGGGGAATGAAAGCAGAGATTTTGCACCAGCACTGTTGACCTCAGATAGGAGATGGATGGGAAGGGCCTGTAGCTTTATGTGAAGGAGGATGGGTGAAACCTGATTGGATCAGATGTAGCATAATGTTTGTAGTCTGGCTTAAACCTTCATCAGCTGGTTGGATGGTTTTAAATTTACTTAAAATTTAAAAGTTTGGTTTATTTATTAGTTATTAAAATGCTTACAATACTAAACTACTTACTTGATTACAGAATGATTTTTCAGTGAGCTGAGCAGATCTTATTCAAGGCTTATGGACTGTAGAGCTGTTCCTCTGTGATAGTGTGTTAAGACATTTCTAGAAATGCAGTGTCCCCCTCCCTGCCTCCCCCCACCTATCCTTTACCCCCTTCGTGCCACAAGTTGTTGAGATCTATATGACCGCGACTCCTGTTGGAATCCATCATTTCATCTCTGTTGTTTGCAAGGCGTCATGTTAAGTGGTGTGGAGGAATGTAAAGAAGTAAAACCATGTATTTCAGGAAATTGTTGCAGTGGGGAAAATGATACATTCATGTAGTAAAAATAATTTTTTAAAAAGCAGAATTATTAACTAAAACATCTTATTTTCTGAGCCCAATATCCCTAGGGTCATTTAAGATAAATAGTTTTGCTGGAAAAAAAGTCTTAGGCTGTTATGCAAGTGTCAAACCATGGATTAGAAAAGTTGGAAACTGAAGTTTCTGACTAATGTTAATTTTTCCATCTTATTTGTGAATCTTTATTAGCATTATCTTGTACTGATTCCTTCACTAATATCTTCTAAGAATTTAAAAATTACTTGTCACCTTCAGATGTGATAATTAAAAAGTTGGTTAATTATTCTGTGTCTTTCAAAGCAGATTAAGTTAAATCATCATGATTTAGATGTTTTCCTATGGTAGTATTTTAGTTTGTGTCATTTGCAACAGATAATCAAGTTAGTGCTGTATTTATTATTAAGTCTAGTATTAAATCTAGTATAAATGTAGTATCTTTACTGCAGAATGATGCACATTTTGATCAAAAGAAGCATTGCCACCCTCCCTGTCACCTCCAGCTGTACCTTGACTAACATTTGGCTATAAAAGAATCTAATCAGATTGCTCTCTCCTTTGATTTTCCTGTTGCTGACTTCCTGTCATTCAGATCTCTGCTTAAAAAAATTGTTTTCTGAGTCTTTCCCAAACTACCTAATGTGAAGTGGTTCTTGATGCTCTTGGCTTGCTCTGCCACGTTGCCCTATGTATTTTCATGCAGAATACTTATTCCTGTCATAGAAACTTTCTTCTTTCCTTTCTCCCCCCTGTCCCTTTCTTCATTCCCTCCTTCCTTTCTTCCATTCTCCAGTAGCTTGTATGCTCTTTGAGAGCAAGGACTTAACTGGTTTTTATCACTTCTGTTATCTCTAAAGCTTCAAATAATTCGCTCAATAAAGTTTTGTTACTATAGAATGAAGCAGACATTCTTTCCCTTAAGTAGCTTTATGACTGTCTTGAAAGTTCATTTTACTTCATTATGCCTTGGTTTCTTCCGTTGCAAAATAGGTGGGGGATAGGAGAGGAAAGAGATTGAATTAGATTATTTCTAAAATCTCTGCTGTTAGCTTGTGGTGAGCTTTGCGTCCTGCTCTAATGGTGTTGATGAAGTTGGGCTTAGCTACTTAATTATTTTCTTACTCTTTTCTTGAAACCACTAGTGCATATTTATATTTGTAAGATTACTGACAGCAACTGGCAAATTAACTCTGATTGCAGACTCAGTTTTTTGGTGTATCTAGATTATTAAAGAGATTAGATCTGCAACATGATTTCTGTTTTGATGATCAAATTAGGTTCTGTGGCATATCTAAGTATTAAGTTCAACTGATCTTTCTGGTATTTACTCTAAAGATCAGGAAATTGTAGTCATCTCTTTTTAATTAATTTCGATTATGAGAGTTATGATTTCTATGAAATGAACTTTGAGATAATATACATATAAATAAAATGAAAGTTTACATTAAAAGTAACTTTTATAGTAATTTCTAGAAGGCAGTTGGAATTGTAGATATAAACTAATTTTTCCTTTGGTGCACATGACTAGAATTTTAGACAGTGGGCTATTTTAGTCTTCACTTGGGAATATTATATTGAACAAAAACATGTTTGAAATGGGTAAAGGAAATGAGCAGACAGTTGATATTAAAGGATATACAACCTGTAAGCAACTGTTAGAAGAATGTGTGATCTTCTCAGTAATCAAAGAAATGCTGACTAAAACAAAATGGAATACTACTTTATATTTATTTCAAATTTTTTCAAAAACAGTTATATGTAATGCTGGTTAGATATTAGTAAAGCAGGCGTATTCAGATAGTGCTACTGGATTGCAATTTGGTAGGATGTATCTAGAATTTTTAGACTACTCATAATTGTTTTATAAATCTGATCAGTAGCCTTCCTTCTGAATATCCTAAAGAAATAACTACAGAAGAAGGAAGGGCAAGATAAGAAACAGGTGTTTGCAGGAAACTATTCAGAGCAACATTATAGTAGTGGCTTATTGGAAGCAACTTAAATTTTCAACAATAGGAGACTTTAAGATATGGTACATTTATTACAAGAACCATTGTATAGCATAAAAATAATTAGAAAGACTATCATTTTAAGGAAGGGTGAATGTAACCATTTAAAATTATAAGAAAAATATCAGGAATGCACTAAAATGCCAACTGTATTAGCTCAATAGTATTATGGATCTTTTTTTCCCCCTAAATTTGTGTAACTTTTATAATGAAAAAAGCATAAGTAAAATTAGATTTTGCTAGCAATGATAAATTTGTTAGTATAACTAGGGTTGCCAGATTTAACAAATAAAAATACATACACTATTTGGGATGTATATTCCAAATAAATAAAATTATTTTTCTGAGAGTCAGCATTAAACTGAGTGTCTTATGTTTTATCTGACAACCCTAAGTGTAACACATTTTGGTTTTGGTTGAATGTTGTTGAGAAATGTTGGGACACTCTGCCTCCCAAATAATTCCGAAAATTGTTTTTAATTTAGTTAAAAACTAGAATTATTTAGCTAGGAAAATT
The DNA here is from genome assembly GCA_006410675.1 of Oreotragus oreotragus. Taxonomy (NCBI): domain Eukaryota; kingdom Metazoa; phylum Chordata; class Mammalia; order Artiodactyla; family Bovidae; genus Oreotragus; species Oreotragus oreotragus. Next base: position 36,180 of record SJYX01019380.1, on the reverse strand, counting down.
ACTCTTATGGTCTAATTTTGAGAACTTTTTTTACTGATGCTTGAAGGAAATATGCTTCAGTGTTTGGCAAGAGTAATTAAAAACTCTTGTTACTTAACAAAAACATGATACTGGATACTGCTTTTTTACCTTAGATAAAAGGATGATTTGTTGAGTTAACATTTTTTTAGTTTTAGAAATAACAGGATTTCTGGATTTCCCTGATGATCCAGTGGTTAGGACTCCATATTTTCACTGCCAGCGGCCTGGGTTTGATCCCTGGTTGGGGAACTGAGGTCCCATAAGCCAGTAGCTGTGGTGAAGAAAAAAAAGGCATTTCTGCAGTGAAACATCTTTCTGCATATATCTGGGAAGGTGATATAATGTTTGAGAGGTCAAGGAAATGAGAATAAGAAGGGAAGTTGAAATAGGACTGTAACTACTCTGCTTTGAAAACTGGAACTTTTTTTAAGTTTCATATTTGAAGTGAAAATAAAAGGCACTTATAAGAAGTTCTGACAGTTTTCTAAATCTTGAGTAATCCTCCCACAGAATAAATAACATGTCAGGACTTTTTGGATTGAAAAAGATGCAGTTTTGGGGTCCAACTGAAGATAAATCATATGAAAATGAAGATCAATTTAGTAATTATTGTTGATACAGTTAATGTATCCAATCAAGGGCTTTGATATACTGGGTACTAATAGCAGAGATACCCTGCCATCATAGAATTTATAGTTTAGGGAGGAGTTTGGCAATTACTGTGCTCTAAGTATAGTGATAGGCCATTTGAGCTGTAGGGGTAGCTCAGAGGAGGGGCACCCTAGCCAGAGGAGAGATTCTATGATCAGAAGGAGTAGGAGTTAGCCAGGGAAGATGATGTGGGAGTCCTGAAGATTTGAGAGCAGATATGAAGGTCCAGAAGCAGGGAAGAACATAGCAGATCTGAAGAGTGAAAGAAGGAAGTGGACAGCAGTGTATTTGAAGGAACGGGGAGAGTGTGTGGTAACACATGAGGCTGTAAAGGTGAGCAGGGGCCAGGTGATGGTGGGTCTTACGGATCATTTAAGATGTGGGCTTTATTCTAAGAATGCTGTGCTGTGCTTAGTTGCTCAATCATGTCTGACTCTTTTGACCCCATGGACTGTAGCCTGCCACGCCCATGGGGATTCTCCGGGCCAGAATACTGGAGTGGGTTGCCATGCTCTCCCTAGGGAATCTTCCCAACCCAGGGATTGAACCCAGGTCTCCTGCATTGTGGGTGGATTCTTCACCATCTGAGGCACACATTAGATTTTGTTCTAGATAGATTATTTTGGCCTGGGAGTGTAGAATTGATTCGGAGAGAAGTAGGCTAGAGTATGGAAGACAATTTAGAAAATTGTTACAGTAATCCAGGTAACTGAACTAGGATGGGAGTAATGAAGCTTGAAAGGAGTGGGCAGGTTTAAGAAATTTTTATGAGACAAAATCATTGGGACTTTGTGATATGTTTGATTTAGGAGTGAAAGAGAAGAAGTCATAATTCTTGGGCAGGTTTACCAAGAGGGGTTAAAGGAGGAGCAGTGTTTTGGAGTTTGACATTGTAGATGTCTGTAAGCAGCTTGACAAATGGTATAAAATGTGAGAAAGATGTCTGGGTTTGAAATGTACTAATTGAGATTAAGTGGGTAGAGTTGAAGAGACCCAGAATAGAACCTTGAGGAGCTCCCTTTAAAAAAAAAAGTGATTGTTTCTAAAATCTTACATTTTTATTTGTTTTTCTTCCATTTGTGCTTATTGTATTTACTTTGTTTTTACAAGTCTTTCCTTTGTTAGATTACAAGCCCCTTAAGGGCAGGACCATGTCTCTTGTTTACCTCTGTATGCACAGTACTTGGCACATAGTATATACTTGATAAATATTTGTGAAATGAAAACAGTTTTCCTTATTACTTTTGTTCCTCATTTGAGTCTTTAGTTGTGGGCATTTATTTCCGGAATCTCTGTTCTATTGTATGATCAGTTTGTCCTCTTTCAGTCAGTATCATGTTGTTCACTCACCCAGTCATGTCCGACTCTTTGTGACCCCATGGCTTGCAGCTCTCCACGCCTCCCTGTCCCTCACCATCTCCTGGAGTTTGCCCAAGTTCCTGTTCATTGCATTGTTGGCTGTAGACAGCCAGCTCATCCTCTGACATCTTCTTCTCCTGCCCTAGATCTTTCCCAGCATCAGGGACTTTTCCAGTGAGTCGTCTGTTTGCATCAGATGACCAAAATACTGGCACTTCAGCATCATTCCTTCCAGTGAATATTTGGGGTTGATCTCCTTTAAGATTGACTGGGTTGATTTCCTTGCTGTTCAAGGGACTTTCAGGAGTCTTCTCCAGCACCATAGTTTGAAGGCATCAATTCTTTGATGTTCTGCCTTCTTTATGGTCCAGCTTTCACAATCAGTGTCATACAGGTATGTTTTCTTTTAACTTTTCATTATGGAAAATTTGAAATTTATGAGAAAGAAAACAGTTAATACCCACATAGTAATCTAAATTATGTTTCTCATTTTGGCTTACTCTCTTTTTTTGGGTGTAGCACTGCAAATTACAGAAATTGGTTTATTTTTATCCCTAATTACTTGAATGTATCTCTCAAAAGTAAGAACATTTTCTTATATAACTATATTCACATTATCACATTATCATACCTAACTAAAGTAACAATTTCTTAATATCCTCAGAAACCCAGCCTGAATTAAAATTTTGCCAGTTATACCCAAAATGTTTGTGTTCGTTTGCTAGAGCTGCCATAACCAAATACCACAAACCAGGTGGCTTAAAGGACAGGATTTATTTTCTCACAGTTTGGAGACTGTAAATCCAAAATCAGTGTATTTCTCCCGAGGATCTCCCCTTGGCTTGCAGGTGGCTGCCTCTCTGTGTGTCCTCACGTGGTCTTTCCTCTCTGAGTGCATCCCTGGTGTTTTTGTGTGTCTGAGTTTCCTTCTTACAAGGGCACACCAGTCAGATTAGATTAGGACCTGCCCTAATGGCCTCCTTTTAACTTAGCTTTTTAAAGGCCCTAACTCCAAAAATAGTCACATTCTGAGGCACTGGGGGTTAGGGCTTCAAGATACGTATAATTTTTTGTGGTGGAAGTAGGGGCACAATTCAGTCCTAAACAATGTCTTTTATACTGGTGGCTTGTTCAAAGCAGGATTTAATCAAGGACTGTGTAGTTGCATTTAGTTGTAAATTTCTTACGTACACTTTAACCTACATACATCTCCCCACTTTACCCCTTTTCTTCTCTTGACAGTACAGACATCTAGCCAACTGTCCTGTAAGATATTACATGTTTTGAATTTGTCTGACTTATTCCATTGTTTCCTGTTTCCTATAAGCTGAAAGCTAGATCTGAAGGTTTATTTAAACTAAAACATTTTGGGCACCGGTATTTGTAGTTTGTGCTGTATGGGTCAAATGGTTGTGTCTGGAGGCACATGTCTCATTGTCCTACTCTTAATGATGCTGAGATTGATCACTGGGTAAAGTGGTAACGGAATAGAATTGTTCTGTTATAAAGTTTATTTTTTTCCTTCTCACTAAGAAGTTATCTGTGGTACAGCACTGTAAGTATTACATGGTTTTGATCGTTGCAGTTTGGGGTAGTGTGGTTGCTTGAATGCCATTGATAAGGGTTGTTACGAATAGTGAATATTTCTCATTTTTCGCTTTCCAGGATTTGAACCCCTTGCCTGGATTTGGCAAATTTCCCCAATTTATGAGGCAGAGCCGTCTTTTTACTAGAGAAGTGGAAAATGTTAGGTGCTTTACTCCCAGGCCCCTTTTCATCTAGGGCGTGGATACATACGTGGGTTCTATCAGTCAAATACCTATCTCCAGTTTTGGACTAGAAGCTTGTAATATAAAGATGACCCTGGGAAAAAGTCCATTCCAGTGAGGGTTGGTAGCAGTAGCCACTGTCTTATCTAGTTTAAGAAGCAGCAGGGGCCCTGATTCTAAGTGTGGCATCCACCCCGTGTCTGGACTGTCGGTAATGTGGGCGGTACGAGCCCTCACATCTGTGCCAGCAGCAGCGGGGTCGTCACTGGAAAGGTTGAGTCTTGCTTTCAGGCCTAGCCTCGGCTGTGTGGCCTTTTACAAGTCCAGTTCCTTGCTTTTCTGAAGATGTATTTTAATAAATTCCATTTCTGCTCTGGTAGCTATAATTTCATTTTCTTCTTAATAACTAAGAAATCTTACTGGGAGAAACACTTTGAGGGGATAATTTAGGTCAGAAGTTGTCATCTTAGATCCTCTTTAAATCTGTAGTTATGTTTGCCTACCCATTCTTGGTTTGTAAAAGTCATTTTATATTTCCTTTTTTCTTGTTCTTTGAAATACAATTTGCCACCAGTTGTTAAGTTTTAGAAGTATTCATTGCAAAAGCATTCATTATATGCCCACTGTGAGCTGGAGAAACAAGATGAATAGTAATCTGCCCTCGAGGAAGATAAATCACAGGAAGATAAATCTCGTAGAGGTGTTAATCTTGAAAGAGGTTCAGATAAAGTGCATTGGCAGTTCAAGTAGGAAGAAATTGTTTGCATTAGGAGGGATAGGAGATGATGAAAGAGGTACGATTTGAGCTGAGTTTTGGAGGCATGGTAGTGTCTAGGTATAGCCAGATGAGAGAGAAGGGGGCTTTAGGTAAAGGGAATAGCATGACCAGAGGTAAGATGTTGAGTGTGTATATGGGGATATTTATTCTATTTGGAAGCAAAATTGATAATTCAGAATGCTTATTTGTTCATTAACAGTAATGACAAGAAATCCATTGCATGTTGACATAAATGACATACATTTTATTGGAAAGTAACTATTTCTAAAAACAGTTTAATGAGAAAGCATGTTTTTGCATTTTGCAAATTCCTTTAATGTCTGCCTTAGTAGATGACAGATTCTTGTATCTGCTACTACATTCACTACATGATAGTATGTTGTTTGGGTTGAAATATTTGAAGAGAGTCTGGCCATTTTCCTTTACTTTTAGCCACCACTCATCTTGGGGCAAGGAGTGAGGAGCTGAGAATGCAGGTGTTTGAAGATCTCCTCTGCATACTATTTAACCAGAATTAGATAAACAGTGAAGATTTTGTGGAGGAGGTGAGATTTGAGATGAGAGTTGTAGGCATTAGATAAACAGGAGGAAATAGAAAGGCGTTATTGTTGGGGCCAAATAGTATAAACAAAGTTTTGGAAAATTAAATGTCTCAGGATCAAAAGTTTGAAAGAATTGCCTTGATTTCAAAAGGTAGATCAAAAGTAAACGATCTTCATGTACTGGGATCTGATACACCCTGGAGGATAATGGAAAGACTGTGGTACAATTAGTTGGCTCGTAATGCTGGGGAGTAATAGTGGCTTGAAGTTTATTGTGTGCTTTCTATGTGTCAATTACTGATCTAAGTTTAATACATGTATTCATACATGCAAATAACCTGAGAAAGTTGGTATTATTATTATCATCATTTTGCATATAAGAAACCTGAGGCACAGAGAAATTATGCTACTCACCTGAGGTCACACTGTCAGTAAATTGCAGAATTGGGATTTAAACTCAGACAACTGGATTCCAAGGCCTATTCGTTTATGGAGCACACTAAATTACCTCTTAAATATTAAAAAATAAGTTTATATAACGAGGATGGTACTAGCTTCTGAAGGAATATTGAAACTGAGGAATTTAAACTTGTACAGGAGAATCTGTAAATGTTTTTTTTTAGTTTAATGTATTAGAAAATTTTATTTCAAAATATTTATTGAATATGTCAGCTGTTGCAGTGAGGGTATACGGATGAATGTGGCAGAGTCTGCTAATTTTTCCTCAACAGCTGTCTGTCCTTTCTTCTGAAGTGATGTCTTCTTAAGCTGGGCTCATATTAGTTGATAATAATGACTACACCTCCCATCCCTTTTTGAAAGCTGGCATGGTCATATAACTAAGTTCAGGCCCTTGGAATGTAAGTAGAAGTACTGTTGGAATTTGGCTTAAGTGATAGATGGTATATATCCTTTGTTCTCTTTCTCTCTTTTTTCCTTTACTCAGTCTTACAGCCTGTAAAATGCCAAAGGGAAAAGTGTTAAAAAAGATCAGAATCTCTTTGAATGGAAATTCTTAGAAAGGATTACATAGGAGCTGACAACGATGTCAAGTGAGGGAGACGACTCAACGTCATAAGAATTAAAATTTGGTAGCACAGTAAGAATACCAAAGATGTGTGGCAAACTTTATTAGAAGTACTCAGTTAGTGAATTTGAACATGCTAATCCTGGAGCAGCTAATAACATCCTTACTCACAACCTGGCATTCTCAGAAATTTCGAACTCCTAAAGATGCTTGGCCAGAAAGTGCCATGATTGTCTATTCATTTGAAATGTAAGTAAAGCTTGGGAAAAAAGTGGCAACACGACTCAAGTGACACAGGCAGCCCTGCTTTATTTTTTATTTTTTTTTCTTTTAACCTTATGATACTATTATTTGTATTTCTTTAAAATATTTGAATAGATGATTTTTCAGAGAAGTTTTAGGTTCATAGCAAATTTAAGCAGAAAGTACAGTTTCATTGACTCCTCCTGCCCTATCCTCCATGCAGAGCCTGCTTCACTGTCAGCATCAGATATCGAAGTGGTACATTTGTTACCATTGATGAACTTAGGTTGATACGTAATCATCCCTAAACTCTGTAATGTACATTGGAGTCCACTTTTAGTTTTGTACAATTTATGAGTGTGGATGTGTAACAACATGTATCTGCCACTATAGTATCATACAGAATAGTTTTACTGCCCTAAAAATCCTCCATGTTCTGCTTTTTCATCTCCATCCCAGCTGACCACCACTTACTTTTCTTCTGCTACCAGTAATTTATATTTTCTAGAACTTTGCATAGTTGGACTCTTACAGTAAGTAGTCTTTTCACATTGGCTTTTTTCACTTGGTATTATGAATTTGAAGTACTTCCATGTGTTTTCACGTCTTGATTGTTGTTGTTCAGTTACTCAGTCGTGTCCGGATGGACTGCAGCATACCAGCTTTCCCGTCCTTCACCGTCTCCCAGAGTTTGCTCAAACTTATGTCCATTTGAGTTGATGATGCCATCCAACCATCTCATCCTCTGTTGCCCACTTCTCCTGCCCTCAATCTTTCCCAGCATCGAGGTCTTTTCCAATGAGTCAAGTCTTAGCGTCAGGCCAGAGTATTGGAGTTTTAGCTTCAGCATCAGTCCTTCCAATGCATCATTCAGTTCATTCAGTTGCTCAGTCATGTCTGACTCTTTGTGACCCCATGGACTGCAGCACACCAGGCCTCCCTGTCCATCGCCAACTCCCGGAGTTTACTCAAACTCATGTCCATTGAGTCGGTGATGTCATCTAGCCATTTCATCCTCTGTGTCTCCTCCTCCTCCTGCCTTCAGTCTTTCCCAGCATCAGGGTTTTTTCCAGTGAGTCCATTCATCACATCAGGTGGCCAAAGTATTGGAGTTTCAGCTTTAGCATCCGTCCTTCCAGTGAGTATTCAGGACTGATTTCCTTCAGGATGGACTGGTTCAATCTCCTTGCAGTCCAAGGGACTCTCAAGAGTCTTCTCCAACACCACAGTTCCAAAGCATTAATTCTTCGGTGCTCAACCTTCTTTATGGTCCGATTCACATTCGTACATGTCTACTGGAAAAAGCATATCTTTGGCTAGATGGACCTTTGTCAGAAGAGGAGTGTCTCTGGTTTTTAATATGCTGTTTCTTTTTAGCACTTACTAATAGTCCATTGTCTGGATTATTTATGAATTCACCTACTGTAGGAATCTTGGTTACTTCTACATTTCTGTAAATATAAATAAAGCTGTTGCAAATATACATGTGCAGGTTTTGTGTGGACATAACTTTTTGGTTCCTTTGAGTAAATAACAAGGAGTGTGATCGCTGGATCATATGGCTAGTTTTGTGAGAAACCGCCAGATTATCTTCTGGAATGACCATATCATTTCGCATTCCTGCCGGAAATGACTGAATTTTTATTACGTCATGTTCTTTTCGGCTGTTGGTGTTGTCAGTATTCTGGATTTCAGTCCTTCTAATAGGTGTATAAAGCAAAGTGAAAGCAAAGTGAAGTCGCTCAGTCGTGTCCGACTCTTTGCGGCCCCATAGACTGTAGCCTACAAGGCTCCTCTGTCCATGGAATTTTCCAGGCAATAGTACTGGAGTGGATTGCCATTTCCTTCTCCAGGGGATCTTCCCAACCCAGGGCTCGAACCCAGGTCTCCTGCATTGTAGACAGACGCTTTACCATTGTTTCAGTTTGCATTTCCTTGATGACTTAGATGTGGAGCATCTTTTTATATATTTGCTATCTGTTAAGTTCTTTGAGATAATATATTTTACCCCATTTTTAAAATGAAGTTGTTCATTTTCCTGTTATGCTATTATTTTCACACCTTTCTTTTTTCTTGTCTTCCTCTTACAGTCAATGTGTGAGACATTGCGTCTTAGTGAAGTCCCTTAGAATCAGACTGTTAAAATCCTGCTTCCATCATTTAATCACTGTGGCTTTGTGAAAGTTAAAATAAGCTCTTGTGCCTCAGGTTCAAGGGTCATAATGTGTGATGGTTAAATAAGTTGATATATATAAAAAGGGCTTGGAGTAGGGCTTGACCTATGTTAGTATATAGTATTTATTATCCCATCATTTCATATAATTGTTATCAGTCACTGCTCTTTACCACATTCCCTCTAGAAAACTTCTGTTAAACTTATTCACACTAACTTGTGTATGATTTTTGGGAATATTTATACTTTCAGTCTTAATTGAATTTTAAAAATCATGTTGGTACCATATGAGCATTTTCTCTTGGTAAAATGTTTAATAAATACACAAGTGTATCTAGTTAAAAATAAAGTTTCCCTGCATGTAACACCTCTTCCCCTTCTTCTCTTTCCAGATGCTAAGTACTGTTCACAGTACTACTACTGCTCAGTAGACTGAGGCTGATCAGATAGGCCTGTGGTGTTCCATCTTAAAAATATTTTAAAATCTGAAGTCTCCTGGCAGCTGTTCTAATCTAGAGTCTCTTGTAGTAGAGAAGTTTCATGCAGCCTTGCAGTGTTAATCTCTGTACTCTCCTCAGTATTTATTTGTAGATCCACTACCCTGAGTATGATCTACTGCTCTTTGGTTACTTCTTTGGTTTGTGGTAGTCAGGGTATTTCGTTTCTCATCTTGGCAGTTGTATGCTAAGAATTCCCAGCTTATTTAAGAAGATGCTCAGCCTTAGTGGTGTGGAAGTTGATCCCACAGATCACTCAAGGTTGGGGTGGAGTTACGGTGGCAATCTTGGCCTGCTCATGTTGACATTTTCTGTATAAAGCAGTGATTCTTGACTGCTTAGGATTCATGATGGGCTCCACTGAAACATGATTGTAGAAATAGGAGGCATCAGGAGGGATATGTCAGTGCTCTGGGCCATCCGGCTGTTACTGATCTGGGAAATGTAAGGAGACCTGGAGATGCCTTACAGTCTTTTAGCTCTAACTTCAGAGCCTATTGGCTAGCTACTGTTCACTAAGAAAATATCCAGCTGAGAGGCAGAAAATTTTATGCAGTTTGCTTGGAAAACTATGGTGCTTAAAGTACTTGAAGGGTAATTTAGAATTTTATTTGTTTTAGGTTTTACTTATTGAAATGAATTTTTAAAAAGATGTAAAATTGTACATTCAAATAATTATTTCTTGAAAATCTCCACCTTTATTTTAAAATCTTGGGTAGTATGTAATCATTGTAACATATTTAAGAGTACAAGTAAAAAGTGAAATCTCCTCATTCATTGTTTACTAAATACACACATTTAAAAATAAAAGAAATGAGCTTGCAATAGATAGTGTATTTTGGATATTTTTCTGTGACAGTTATTTGGCAGCATAATACTACGTAACTTGTGGAACTGTTTCCTTACTGTTGGATAGAATCGAGATCTCCCTTGCTTCCAGGGTGGCTCAGTGGTAAAGAATCTGCCTGCAGTACAGGAGATGCGTTTTGGTCCCTAGGTCGGAAAGATCCTCTGGAGAAGGAAATGGCAGCCCACTCCAGTATTCTTGCCTGGAGAATCCCCGTGGACAGAGGAGCTTGGTGGGCTACAGTCCATGGGATCACAAGAGTTGGACATGACTTAGAGACTACACCACCACCTCCACTGAAAGCAAATCTAGTGTTCTTGTCATTGTATTTTCTTGTATTAATGGATGTTTATCTAGGACAGATTTTTGCAGGTGGAAAACAGTGTACCTTTACTTTAAAATTTAAAAAAATTTCAGTAGAATTAAATGTTGACCTCTGGATTTTTAAGGGGGCAGTAAAGCTCAAACTTGTTTTGGTAGAGATGAAAAATGTTTATCAAATAGACTATTGCAGGTAGAAACTCCCAAGGAAATTTCTACATAGTTGAGTTTCAGGTAGATGAAGATGTGAGGATAATTTCACAAAACAATGGCTAATACTTTTTCATTGTCATTAAAATTAAGAGGAAAAAATTTCTGAAAGGCTTGGTGATGTTTTGGCAAGAAGTTACATCAGTTTAAGCTGCTTCCTAGTGAGAGATGTAATAATTATAGTTGATGTTTTGATATAAAAGTGATGGATTCATATGGTTAAAATTTAAGCAGTTTCAGAATGTCCGTATCTTTTGCATAGAGCCCTCCTCCCATTCCACCCTAACCTTCAGAACTACTGAGTTTCCTTATGCAGAGGGTGATTTCCCAATTTGTCATTACATTTCCATGTACTTTTTTTCCCTTGAGGTACAGTTGATATACAATATTAGGTAAATTATATGTTTCAGGTGTACAACATAATTTCACAATTTTTAAAGGTTCTACTGGTGACTTAGAGGTTAAAGCATCTGCCTGCAATGCAGGAGACGGTGGTTCGATTCCTAGGTTGGGAAGATCCCCTGGAGAAGGAAATGGCAACCCACTCCAGTATTCTTGCCTGGAGAACCCCATGGACAGAGGAGCCTGGTGAGCTACAGTCATGGGGTCGCAAAGAGTCGGACACGACTGAGCGATTTCACTTCACTTTCACTCCATTTATAATTATTATAAAATAATGGCTATATTCCCCGCANAAATGGCAACCCACTCCAGTATTCTTGCCTGGAGAACCCCATGGACAGAGGAGCCTGGTGAGCTACAGTCATGGGGTCGCAAAGAGTCGGACACGACTGAGCGATTTCACTTCACTTTCACTCCATTTATAATTATTATAAAATAATGGCTATATTCCCCGCACTGTGCAGTATATCCATGTACCTTATTTATTTTATACATAGTATTATAGTTTATACTTCTTGATCGACTGCACTTTTCTTGCCCTTTCCTTCTTCCCTTCCACTATTGGTAACCATTAGCTTGTTCTCTTATATCTATGTGTCTGGGTGTTTTTTTTTTTTTTTTTTTAAATTCACTGGTTTGTTTTATACTTTGGATTCCACTTGTGATACCATACAGTGTTTGTCTTTCTCTGACTTATTTCACTTAGCATAATGCTCCCCAAGTCCATCCATGTTGCTGCAAATAGTAGCATTTCATTCTTTTTGTGGCTATTACTCCATTGTGTATACCACCTCTCCTTTATTCATTCATCTATTGATGGACACTTAGATTGTTTCTGTATCTTGGCAATTGTAAATAATGCTTCTATGAACATTGGAGGGCATGTATCTTTTCTGATTAGTGATTTGCTTTTTTTTGGATACATACTCAGGAATGGAATTTCTGGGTCACAAGGTGGTTCTATTTTTAGCTTTTTTGAGAAACCTCTATACTCTTTTCCACAGTGGCTGTACCAATTTACTTTCCCACCAACAGTGTAGAAGGGTTCTCTTCTCCACATCCTCACCAACATTTGTTATTTGTGACCTTTTTGCATATCCGTGTAGTTCTATTCTCCTTTGTAGTTAACCACTTTATTGCTCAGCTGTATCTCTGCTAATGTGAATTGTAATGGGAAAGGGAGGAGTGTGATCATGTCTGGTAGATGATGGATTATTTGAAAAAGTTGTTCAAAATAGGGAATCACGCGAACATAACACAAATACCTTTTAACATGTTAAGTTGAAATCTGTGTGTACCTTTATTTACCAAGCTTTTGATGTAGGGCCAAGGCCTTCTGGCATTCTGTATATTGGTCTTTCTTGCATACACCTCACCTATAATGCTTCATTTTAGATTTTTTTAGTGTGCCTAGAGTAAAACCGTAAATCCTTAAATGTGGTAAAAAGCTGTATACAATCTTGTCTGTTACCAGATTCTAAAAAATCTACACTTCCTCTGGTTTTCTGTGATCAAGTTATGCTGAGTTTTCAATTTCTGAAACTTGCCTTAGAACTTTCTCACATGCTGTTCCCATAACCTGAAATTATCTTTTCTTCAAATCTTTGAATGTGGAATCTTAATTTCAAGTGTCCTGTTTTTAGAGACGCATCCTTAGTGTTCCAGTCTAAAGCGGGATTACTCCCCAACCCCCACCACCACTAATACCACCTGACTCTTTTCCTTCATTCTACTTGCAGCATTTGATGAGTATAGATCTGTGGGTTTATTCGTTGAATTTCTGCCTTTTCACAAAACTAAAGGCTACAAAAGGCAAGGGTTTTATGTGTTAGACTTGTCATAGCCTATGCTTAGAACAGTGTATGGATATAAGAAGAAGCTTAAATATTTGTTGACTTAATTAATCAAATATTTATTAATTGTGTTTTTGTCAGTACTGTAGGGGCATTAATAAAATACCACTTAGTCACTGTATTGGTAGCCTGTAGTATATTTTTAAATGGAAATGTGTACATTCACGTATGCATCATGTTTAATAAAATGTATGACATTAAAATTTTCAGATGATAATATTAGAATATGCAAATTTTCTACAAAATTAAATAGAACCCTTTTTAAAACATGGGAGAAAATGTTGCTTATCTTTTTGAAATTAGTTACTCATTCAGTTTTCATTGACACTGTCTTGAGAATTCTGATCATCTTTGAAAACCTAGGAAGATCATAGGCATTGTAACGTTTTTTCCCACTGAAGTAATTAAAGTTTTCTTTGAGACTCTGCATAATGTAGTTACACTTGCCCTCTGGAGAACCAAATAGGTTGAAAGGATAGCTCTAGAAGTAAGTAGAGCATGGGCTGCTGCTGCTGCTGCCGCGTCACTTCAGTCGTGTCCGACTCTGTGTGATCGAACACACTGCAATTCTGATTTGTTATATCGTAAGATCTGTTGTCCTTGATAAGATGTACTGGGATGAACAGAATGACAGTCATCATTTGTAAAGGTTTTTAATCATAGTTTTGTTTTTGCAGGACCAGAAACTTTCTGATTTGAAAGGGTATACTTTATATAAGAGAACTGTGTGCAGTAAGTGTTCAGCTTTTGTTTTTATATTAAGTCTGTGGAATGTAGTTTCTTGACTATGGGTAAGTGGATTAATTTTTCAAATCCCATTATAGTGGTAAAGTAGATTTGGGTTAGGTATTTGTATGGGTTGTCTAATGTGATTAACATATTAAAAGATTCTGTGTTGACATGATCTTGCTAGAGAAGTTATTTGGTCTTTGAAATGTGTAAGTTTACCCCAACAAATGTGATATTGTCAGGTGGTATACTATGTTCTTGATATTTTCCTAGGAGCTCTAAATAAAAGACAAATAGACATATGGTTGCTGTCCAGGAGGAATTAGTTGTAATTGATGAGGTAGACACATAAGTTATTATGTGACTGATAAATGCTTAAGTAAGAATATAAAGTAATGTAAAACTTTGTATGAACACTGCAGAGGAAGTGATCTACTCTTTCTGGAAAGGTTGTTAGTCAAGCAGATCAAACTGTTGGGATGTTACCCTCCCAAATTTGTATAAAATAGGGCTTCTTAAGCTACCTGCCCCCTGGTGGCTCAGATGGTAAAGTGTCTGTCTACAATGCAGGAGACCCGGGTTCGATCCCTGGGTTGGGAAGATCCCCTGGAGAAGGAAATGGCAGTCCACTCCAGGACTATTGCCTGGAAAATCCCATGGACAGAAGAGCCTAGTAGGCTACAGTCCATGGGGTCACAAAGAGTTGGACACGACTGAGCAACTTCACTTCACTCAAAAGCTACCTGAAAAGAACCTCACAGACAAAGGAGAGTAAAACTACCCTTTGAATATAGCTCAGAGCAACTTGGAAATTTCTTAAATTCTCAGTTTTATGTTAAGAAGTCATGTGAATGTTGCCTTCTATTGCATACTGACTATATAAATGTAGTAATATTTCACTCTCAGAAGAGAAAAAAAAAATCCTGCGGGTCTATTAATTTTGGAAAACTGGGGTGAATGAAGAGGACTGACACCATGTCTGAGACACCTTCATTGTCTTAGTGTATCCCCAGTATGCCTCAGTTTGTGCCTGAGGGTATGTGTATACTGATTGAGAAAAAACAGATTGGTCAGTCAGATCCTGGAACATTGCATTCTTCTTCATTTCCCTCCCACATTCCTGTTGCTTTCTTTCTCCTTTCCTTTACTCTGTTCTTATAATTGCTTGGTGTGCCGTGATCATTTTGTTGACTGCCCAACAGGTCTTTATCAGCCAGTGAATAGAGAACATTGCTACAAGATGTTTGGGGGTATAACCAAGGGTGTTCCTGGAATAACAGAGAAAAGCTGAGTCAAGAGTATTCATTGTACACAAGGAAAGGGTCAGATTTGGCTCATGAGAGTTAGCAAAAGTCTAGAAAGGCAAGTATATTAATAAGGGAAAGATGGGCCAGACTATGACGTTTGGGATTAGAAGACAGAAGTTCAATTTCATAGCAACAACAAAGCAGGTGGTGTTGACTTAGTTTTTTCCCAAAGTGGTGAGGGTATTAGACCAAATGGTCTAAAGATTTCATAAATTAAGTACAAGTTCAAAGATCGATTATCTGCGAAACTTTGTAGTTCAATATCAAAAGGAATTATGTTACTGGTTTATTTTGTAGATGATAATATCCCTCCCTGTGGTTCTCTTGATGTTAGTGTGTTTCATTAGTGATAGCTGCTTGATCTCTAACTTCCTCTATTTCTTACTATGCTGCACATGTCAGTTGGAGTTTCAAAAGGTCTGTTGAAGTCACTTCTCCACATTTCGAGGCTCTTAACTCATTGAGAACAGAAACGAGAAGCCAAGTGAAGTGAAAGGGTTAGTTGCTCAGTTGTGTCCGATTCTATGCGACCTCATGGATGTAGCCTGCCAGGTTCCTCTGTCCATGGGATTTCCCAGGCAAGAATACTGGAGTGGGTTGCCATTTCCTTCTCCAGGGGTTCTTCCCAACCTAGGATCGAACTTGCATCTCCTGCATTGCAGGCAGACTCTTTACCATCTGAGTCACCAGGGAATCCCAAATGTGGGAAAAAATTGTTGAGCTTTGGTNTCCATGGGATTTCCCAGGCAAGAATACTGGAGTGGGTTGCCATTTCCTTCTCCAGGGGTTCTTCCCAACCTAGGATCGAACTTGCATCTCCTGCATTGCAGGCAGACTCTTTACCATCTGAGTCACCAGGGAATCCCAAATGTGGGAAAAAATTGTTGAGCTTTGGTACCAGTAAGGATGAATTTTGAAAATAGTAAGGATTCTAGTATTGCATTCTTCCCTGTAAGAAGTGAAAGCCCCCCACACAGAAGTAAGAGAACAGAAGAGTAGTTCCCCCGCCCCACCAGTGCAATGAATCATGACACCTGCCACAGCCGCATTTCATTCAGATGGAAACTTTGGTCAGGGAACTAGGCAGGCATGTTTTTAATGTGGTCACTTCCCAGACCAACACCAGACACCCAACCTATGGGCCATCCTTGCAGGAGACAGACTGATATAAAGTGAGATTGATGTGGTTGCTCTGAATCTGTCTCTGTGTTTGATTAGCTATATTAACTAGAACAAATTGTTTAATCATTTGAATGTATTTCTTCATTTATAAGGTGGGAGTGCAATTAGTTCAGTGACTGTTGTGAACATAAACAACAAAAAGATAACTAAAATGCCCAATACTGTTTGGTTCATGGTAAACATTTAGTAAATAATAGTAATAAAATGGTAACTGTTATTTATTATCAACAGACTAGACCCTGAATATTTAAATCTTAAAAAATTACAACTACCACATTAAACACACAGTATGTGATACTTATTACATTCTAAATTGTACTGTTAATAGATATGTTCAGTTCAGTTCAGTCACTCAGTCGTATCTGACTCTTTGTGACCCCATGAATTGCAGCACGCCAGGCCTCCCTGTCCATCACCAACTCCCTGAGTTCATTCAGATTCATGTCCATCGAGTCTGTGATACCATCCAGCCATCTCATCCTCGGTTGTACCCTTCTCCTCCTGCCCTCAATCCCTCACAGCATCAGAGTCTTTTCCAGTGAGTCACCTCTTCACATGAGGTGGCCAAAGTAGTGGAGTTTCAGCTTCAGCATCATTCCTTCCAAAGAAATCCCAGGGCTGATCTCCTTCAGAATGGACTGGTTGGATGTCCTTGCAGTCCAAGGGAATCTCAAGAGTCTTCTCCAACACCACAGTTCAAAAGCATCAATTCTTCGGTGCTCAGCCTTCTTCACAGTCCATCTCTCACATCCATACATGACCACAGGAAAAACATAGCCTTGACTAGATAGACATTAGTCGGCAAAGTAATGTCTCTGCTTTTGAATATGCTATCTAGGTTGGTCATAACTTTTCTTCCAAGGAGTAAGCGTCTTTTAATTTCATGGTTGAAGTCACCATCTGCAGTGATTTTGGAGCCCCCCAAAATAAAGTCTGACACTGTTTTCACTGTTTCTCCATCTATTTCCCATGGAGTGATGGAACCAGGTGCCATGATCTTCGTTTTCTGAATGTTGAGCTTTAAGTCAACTTTTTCACTCTCCTCT
>SJYX01019380.1:0-10988 GCA_006410675.1 Oreotragus oreotragus | reverse complement strand
ATTGTGATCCACACAGTCAAAGGCTTTGGCATAGTCAATAAAGCAGAAATAGATGTTTTTCTGGAACTCTCTTGCTTTTTCCATGATCCAGTGGATGTTGGCAATTTGGTCTCTGGTTCCTCTGCCTTTTCTAAAACCAGCTTGAACATCAGGGAGTTCACGGTTCACGTATTGCTGAAGCCTGGCTTGGAGAATTTTGAGCATTACTTTACTAGCGTGTGAGATGAGTGCAATTGTGCAGTAGTTTGAGCATTCTTTTGCATTGCCTTTCTTTTGGATTGGAATGAAAACTGACCTTTTCCAGTCCTGTGGCCACTGCTAAGTTTTCCAAATGTGCTGGCATATTGAGTGCAGCACTTTGACAGCATCATCTTTCAGGATTTGAAACAGCTCAACTGGAATTCCAGTACCCTTTAGGAATAGTCAATTTTTATTTTGATTTATAACCTATATTTTTTAATGGTAGAAATCCTTGTTCATGTCTCTCTTATCTCATCTGTGACTGGATTAAGTAGATGAAAAGAAAATACCTTTGGTTAGTGAAGTGAAGTCGCTCAGTTGTGTCCGACTCTTTGCAACCCCATGGACTGTAGCCTACCAGGCTCTGAGGAGCCTTTCAGTCCATGGAATTTTCCAGGCAAGAGTACTAGAGTGGGTTGCCATTTCCTTCTCCAGGGGATTTTCTCAACCGGGTCTCCCACACTGCAGGTAGACACTTTACTGTTTGAGCCACCAGGGAACTGAACTCAAATCTCCTAACAGTGTAGTAAGATAAAAATGCCTTTGGGCAAGCAGAGTTACCGTCCCAACTTAACTAATAAGTGAGTGAGACTGTCATGTTGGAGTATCTGTACCCACTTTTAACTTATTAGTTGATAGAATTAGGGTGAACATCTCGTTTACTTGTACTTGCTCCATGCTTTTAGATGGAGTGCTTTTTTATATATGACGTTTTGATGGTGACTTTAAAATAACAGTAGTCAGACTTTGGGAACCAATTAGATCACTATACTCACTTCTTTAAAGTATTTTATAACTTCCTGGTGGAATTGGTTTTGGTATTGAAATTTAGCTTAGTATAACTTAACTGGAACTTTCTTTTGTATCTTTGGTTTCATCTTATGTTTATAAAAATTAGTATAGAGTTGGAAATGGTAATCCTAATGATTGAAGTTGTGAAAGCCTTATTTGAATTCAGATAAGACTGATTTTTGTTTTGTTTAAGTTTATAGAGAAGCTGCATGCTTTGTACTTGCAGCTGTAAGAGCCAGTATTAAGTGGAGCTGTTTAAATTCCCCTCTCAGCAGTCCTCAACCTTTTGGGCACCAGGGACCGGTTTTGAGGAAGTTGATTTTTCCAAGGACTGGGGTTGTGTGGGATGGTTTTAGGATGATGTGAGCACATTACATTTACTGTGCACTTTATTTTATGCTTCCATTTGTGAACCTGTTACACGGAACTAGCATCTAATTCTTATGCTTCAAAATAGTCTCATTTTGATTTTGTGTCAAATTCCATAAGTGGGTTGGATAAATGGTTTGCTCCAAGAGTCTAAATAGTATTTTTGGAGAGTAGGGAGAATTACTTGGAAGTGCTGAGATTTTTGTTTATTTTTAAAGATATCAAATAATCCCCAAAGCATATGTGGCAGTGGAGAAGCTACAAGGATCTTCTGTGTTGTTGCAGGTATCAGGGCCTAAAAGAACCCGCAGGTTTGATTCATCCTCCAGCTTAGAGTGCTAAGTATATAATGGACTTCCAGGAAATGCTTGCATTAATGAGTCTATGTCATGCACATTAAAAATAATTGTTTGTTACCTTTAGGCAAGTATTTAATGGTTTATCTTCCGCTTTGGGGAGATTGTTTTCAGAAATTGTGACATATCCTGTTTGTTCCGTTTTTTTCAAAATTGGAAAGACATGACCATTTATAGAAATTTTTACTTTTTATCTGGTTTCCATGTTCTTGTACTTTTTCATTGTTAACCAATTAATCATTTAAGTGTTTCTTAAATAATTCAGATATGGAATGACTAGTTTCTTATGTCCCAGATTTTTCCTACTCTCGAATATAAGATTGCTCTGCCCTTCCCCCTCTTTTTTCATCTAGATACATCTCTGGTAATAAATTCCCTAGACTTTAAGGCATGAAATAATTTGAGAGTGGTACTTTGGAGGAGAATTGAGTTTCCATCTCATTTTCATTGCTTACTGGTTGTGTGGTTCCTAGATGAGTTACTTAATTCCTTTTTAATACCAATTAACTAATTTGGAGAAGGAAATGGCAACCCACTCCAGCATTCTTGCCTGGAGAATCCCAGGGATGGAGGAGCCTGTTAGATGTCGTCTATGGGGTCGCACAGAGTCAGACACGACTGATGCGACTTAGCAGCAACAGCAACTAATTAATTGACTCCTGGCAAAGCAACTGAAAAATAGTCAAATAGTAAGTGCTAATAATCAATCCAGACGAACTGTTGTAAAATACTAAAAGATGATGCTGTTAAAGTTCTGCACTCAGTATGCCAGCAAATTTGGAAAACCCAAGAGTGGCCGCAGAACTGGAAAATGTTAGTTTTCATTCCACTTCCAAAGAAGGGCAGTGCAAAAGAATGTTCAAACTATCACACGATTGCACTCATTTCACGTGCTAGCAAGGTCATACTCAAAATCCTTCAAGCCAGGCTTCAACAGTATGTGAACTGAGAACTCCAGATGTTCAAGCTGGATTTAGAAAAGGCAGGGGAACCAGAGATCCAGTTGCAACATCTGTTGGATCATAGAAAAAGCAAGAAAATTCCAGAAAGATATCTACTCCTGCTTCATTGACTATGCTGAAGCCTTTGACTGGGTGGATCACAACAAACTATGGAAAATTCTTGAAAAGATGGGAATATCAAACCCCTTACCTGTCTCCTGAGAAACCTGTATGCAGGCCAAGAAGCAGCAGTTAGAACTGGACATGAAACGACAGACTGGTTCCAAATTGGGAAAGGAGTATGTCAAGGCTGTAGAGTGTCACCCTGCTTATTTAACTTATATGCAGAGGACATCATGTGAAATGCCAGCCTGGATGAAACACAAGCTGGAATCAAGATTTCTGGGAGAAATATCAATAACCTCAGATACATAGATGACACCATTCTTAAGGTAGAAAGTGAAGAAGAACTAAAGAGCCTCTTGATGAAAGTGAGAGAGGAGGGTGAAAAAGCTGATTTAAAACTCGGCATTCAAAAAATTAAGNCCTGGATGAAACACAAGCTGGAATCAAGATTTCTGGGAGAAATATCAATAACCTCAGATACATAGATGACACCATTCTTAAGGTAGAAAGTGAAGAAGAACTAAAGAGCCTCTTGATGAAAGTGAGAGAGGAGGGTGAAAAAGCTGATTTAAAACTCGGCATTCAAAAAATTAAGATCATGGCATTCAATCCCATCACTTCATGGCAAATAGATGGGGAAACAGTGGAAATAGTGGCTGACTTTATTTTTTCTGGGCTCCAAAATCACTGTGGATGGTGACTGCAGCCATGAAATTAAAAGATGCTTGCTCCTTGGAAGAAGAGCTATGACAAACCTAGCCATGTATTAAAAAGCAGAGATATCACTTTGCCAAGAAAGGTCCGTATAATCAAAGCTATGATTTTTCCAGTAGTCATGTATGATGTGAGAGTTGAACCATAAAGAGAGCTGAGTGCTGAAGAACTGATGCTTTGGAGCAGAGGTGTTTGAGAAGACTCTTGAGAATCCTTGGACTGCAAGGAGATCAAACCAGTCAATCCTAAAGGAAATCAGTCCTGAGTATTTGTTGGAAGGACTGATGTTAAACTGTAATACTTTGGTCACCTGATGTGAACAACTGACTCATCGGAAAAAAACCCTGATGCTGGGAAAGATTGAAGGAAGGAGAAGGGGACGACAGAGGATGAGATGGTGGATAGCATTACCGACTCAATAAACATGAGTTTGAGCAAACTCTGGGAGATAGTGAAGGATAGGGAAGCCTAGCATGCTGTAGTTCATGGGGTCACAAAGAGTTGGACAGGACTGAGGGACAGAATGACAAAAATGCTGATAATAACGATCTGTTTCTAACTATTATGTTAATTAAAGGAAAAGCAGAGTTAATCATGCAGGTTTAGAATGTGTTCATAGTTGAGGATGAGGGGAGACTGCACAATTGATAAAATTGTGGCAACATAGTAAAGATATTGTTTTGTTAATATATTGAGGACTTTCTAAATTTGTCTTCTAGATTTAAGTTACTTTTTCTGTTAAACCATCTTAAAATTCATTGAAATGCCGAAGTAAAAGGCTGTTTTAGTTGAGGAATAGTAGTTGCTGAACCTTTAGAAATCTAGTTTGTTTAGTTGTTCTTGGAGGTTCTTGTGAGAAAGAAAAAGAAAAGTACGTAACACAGTGCCTGCTAAGTAATGAGCTTAATGATTGGTAGCAAATACTTGTGTGTGTGTGTGTAGTGGTTAAGGATGTGGTCTCTCTGTTTGAACTGTCGTACTAGTCTTGTGATCTAGGGTGTCATTTAGCATCCTGTTGTTTCTTCATTTATAAAAATAGTTTAATGTTAGTTCTGTCTCATGTTTTTGGGGTTACGTGAAATGGAGTGTAAAGTACATAGGACAAAATAAGTACTCAGTAAATGTTAGTTGTTATTACTATATATATTTCTTTTGAGAGGCATCATTTCCTGGTAGAAAAAGCAGAATCTTTGGGGTCTGGTTCAGTTGGTTTTGAGTTTTGCCTCAACTGTATACTAACTCTCTGCCCTTGGGCAAATTACTTAATAACTATTCTTTTCCTGTTTTCATATCTATAAAGCGAGACTAATAGGTACTTTTTAGAGTTTTTGGAAGTATTATAAATACACAGATACTCAGTGAATGGTAATTATCATAGGCATGATGCCTGTAATTCAGGTTAGTAGTATTTTCTTGGATTGGCAATGTGAGCCAGTGGATAGATTTTTCCCTGACACTGATGGCTTTCCGAATTGAGAACTTAGTCTATAATGAAGTCAATTACGCCTTTTCTATAACAATATGATTTTATAATAACAGTTTAGTATTTACTTATTTATAATATTTTGAAATGAAATACAAATTATGTATATTATATTTTACTTCTGGGGGTTTCTCTTATTTGTTTTTGTAGAACAGAGGTAAAAGCAACACCACTTTGGGCTCAGGATAAAGAAGTGCCATTCTGACTTCCCCTAGACGCCTTTTGCCCTGTGTGTCCTGGAAAAGAGAAATCCTGCTTATGTGGGGTTGTTTCTGGGCTTTGGAGGCTTTAGAGAAGTGACAGTTATCTGTTTGAGGTAGACAGCCTAGAAATTGTCTTGCTCAGAACACAGAACTCCTAATCAGAAGTGGCAGGTGTCTTTTCTGTATTGTCACATTCTTTGTTGTATGAACAGAGCTGTAGCTGTCAGTGGGATCAGGCAGCCCAGCTCCCAGCTTAGGTCTGCAAAGGTATGAACATTTTTCCCACAAGAGAGGATCCAGCTATTAGAATTTACTGAGCATCAGTGATTAATGTGGAAAAAACAAAACAAAACAACACAGTGATCAACTACTCTAAACTGAAACTGTAGCAGACTCTCACAAGGTTCTCATGTATAGAAACTGTTTATGGAGAATGTTAACAAAGGGATCTACATGTCCGTTCAGATATTCAAATCTGGTGGCTTCTTAGGGAGACTAAATATGTACTCATGCCTTTTCCCCCCTTTTTTGAGAAGATACATCTTGGAACATATAGAAATCTATGGCTTAATAGTCGATTCTTGAAAAACACAAAATTTCTTACGAATAGCAGTCATTTATATTTCCCTTATCTTGGGAGGTTTTGCATATAAATGTTAATTTGACACAAAATTTTTGTTTTTGAGATGTAATTTACCATTTTGAAGTGTACCATTTTAAAGTTGGGTGGTTTTTAGTATATTTACAAGATTGTGCACGATTATCTGTTTCCATGTAGAGTATACATTTTTTTAAAAATTTCTGTTTAATGGCACGTTCTTCCTTCTTTTTATATATATATATATTTTTTTTTTTTTTGTATTTATTTTTTTTTTTACACGAACTCCAGTATACATTTTAAAGAAAGATCTTTTCCCATAGTTTGATGAATTTACTCATGATTTTCTTTTCTACCTTAGGAAAAACTTGTTTTGTCTTTCGGTTTATCTCTTTTAAGTTCTTTGAAGTTGTGTTTTGTTCAGTTTAGAGTGGTTGATCATCTGGTTTTTTCACATGAGTTACTGTTGTTGTTCAGTTGCTAAGTCACGTCCGACCCCTTGAGACCCCATGGAGTGTAGCACACCAGGCTCTTCTGTCCTCCATTATCTCCCATGGCTTGCTCAAATTCATGTCCACTGAGGCAGTGATGCTATTTAACCATTTCACCGTCTGCTGTCTCTTTCTCCTGTTGCCTTCAGTCTTTCCCAGCATCAGTCTTTTCCAGTGAGTTGGCTCTTCGCATCAGATGGCCAAATATTGGAGCTTCAGCTTCAGCAACAATCCTTCCAATGAATATTCAGGGTTGATTTCCTTTAGGATTGACTGGTTTGATCTCCTTGCTGTTCAGGGGACTCTCAAAAGTCTTCTCTAGCTCCAGAAATTCAAAAGCATCAATTCTTCAATGCTCAGTCTTCTGTTTTGGTCCAACTCTCACATCCATACATGACTACTGGAAAAACCATAGCTTTGACTAGATGGGCCTTTGTTGGTAAAGTGATGTCTCTGGTTTTTAATATGCTGTCTAGGTTGGTCATAATTTTCTATCCAGATAGCAAGTGTCTTTTAATTTCATGTCTGCAGTCACTGTCCATAGTGATTTTGAAGAAAAAATCTGTCCCTGTTTCCACTTTTCCCCATTCTATTTGCCATGAAGTGATGGGACTGGATGCCATGATCTTTGTTTCTTAAATGTTGAGTTTTAAAACAGCTTTTTCACTTTCCTTTTTCACCCTCATTAAGAGGTTCTTTAATTCCTTTTCATTTTCTGCCATTAGAGTGGTTATCATCTGCATATCTGAGGTTGTTGATATTTCTCCTGGCAGTCTTGAATCCAGCTTGTGATTCATCTAGCCTGGTATTTTACATGATGTACTCTACATATAAATTAAATAAGCAGGGTGGCAATATATAGCCTTGTCATACTCCTTTTACAGTTTTGAAACCGTTACTTGTTCCATGTCTGTTTCTGTTACTTCTTGACCTGCATACGGATTTCTCAGGAAACAGATAAGTTGGTCTGGTATTCTCTTTTCTTTAAGAATTTTCCACAGTTTGTTGTGATCCACACAGTCAAAGACTTTAGCGTAGTCAATGAAGCAGAAGTAAATGTTTTTCTGAAACTCCTTTGTTTTCTCCGTGATCCAATGAATGTTGGTAGTTTGATCTCTGATTCCTCTGCTTCTTTGAGACCCAGCTTGTACATCGTTAAATTCTAACAGCTGGATCTTCTTGAGGGAAAATTTTTTACCAGTTTCAAGACGTCCTCAAATATTTCTTTCTGTATTACTTTCATTTTTGTTCTATTTCAGAGAAGATGTGGAGGAGGCAAAGGCACCCCACTCCAGTACTCTTGCCTGGAAAATCCCATGGACGGAGGAGGCTGGTGGGCTGCAGTCCATGGGGTCGCTAAGAGACGGACACAACTGAGTGACTTCCCTTTCACTTTTCACTTTCATGCATTGGAGAAGGAAATGGCAACCCACTCCAGTGTTCTTGCCTGGAGAATCCCAGGGACGGGGGAGCCTGATGGACTGCTGTCTATGGGGTCGCACAGAGTCGGACACGACTGAAGTGACTTAGCAGCAGCAGTAGAGAAGATGAAAGCAATGTCATTTTGGATGACTTTGCCACAAAGCTGAATGATTTTTTTTTTACGATGAAACATTTGTTTCATTACTTAATCATTCACTCCTTCCTCCTGCGTGAGTAGTTAAATTTTAATATAAGCATTATTTTTCATAGACCAACTAGAAATGATCAGTTTTCTTCAAGCTATACCTCTCTTTCCATGTGAACAATTTCAATAAGATTTGTACAGGGCTTTATAATTTTCTAGCACATTTACTTTCCCTAGACAATGAAAATGTGCATTTAAATTTTTCATACTAGTAGAAAGAGATCAGTAGGTATAGAATTTAGCTTTATCTACTTAATTTGTCTAGCCTATTATATGTCTTTTTCCTTTTCATACCATTCATGGGGTTCTCCGGGGAAGGCAATGGCACCCCACCCCAGTACTCTTGCCTGGAAAATCCAATGGACGGAGTAGCCTGGTGGGCTGCAGTCCATGGGGTCGCTAACAGTTGGACAGACTGAGCGACTTCACTTTCACTTTTCTCTTTCATGCATTGGAGAAGGAAATGGCAACCCACTCCAGTATTCTTGCCTGGAGAATCCCAGGGATGGGGGAGCCTGGTGGGCTGCCGTCTATGGGGTCACACAGAGTCGGACACGACTGAAGTGACTTAGCAGCAGCAGCAGCATGGGGTTCTCAAGGCAAAAACACTGAAGTGGTTGGCCATTCCCTTCTCCAGTGGACCACATTTTGTCAGAACCCTCCACCATGACCCGTCCGTCTTGGCATGGCTAATAGTTTTATTGAGTTAGACAAGGCTGTGGTCCATGTGATCAGTTTTATTAGTTTTCTGTAATTGTGGTTTTCATTCTGTCAGCCCTCTGATGGATGAGGATAAGAGGCTTATGGAAGCTTTGATGGGAGAGACTGACTACGGGGGAAATTGGTTCTTGTTCTGATGAGGGCCATGCTCAGTAAATCTTGAATCCAATTTTTAATGTCACATGACCCTGACCCTGATGCTGGGAAAGATTAAAGGCAGGAGGAGAAGGGGACCACTGAGGATGAGATGGTTGGATGGCATCACCGACTCAATGGACATGAGTTAGAGCAAGCTCCGGAAGTTGATGATGGACAGGGAAGCCTGTTGTGCTGCAGTTCATGAGGTTGCAAAGAGTCAGACATGACTGAGCAACTGAACATGATGCTGGGAAAGATTAAAGGCAGGAGGAGAAGGGGACCACTGAGGATGAGATGGTTGGATGGCATCACCGACTCAATGGACATGAGTTAGAGCAAGCTCCGGAAGTTGATGATGGACAGGGAAGCCTGTTGTGCTGCAGTTCATGAGGTTGCAAAGAGTCAGACATGACTGAGCAACTGAACTGAGCTGATTGGCACGTTCAGTCCTCATAACAACCTAGTGATGCTGGTGTTACATCATGACTTGAGAGACACAAAAACTGAGATGCAGAAAGGTTTAGTACTTAGTTTGAGATCACATTAAGCTGAGGAACCAGAATTCAAACCCAGGCAGTCTCTGGCTTTAGAGCACAGGCACTTACCCACCATCCCAAAGCTTATTTTGTTAAGTTTCACAAGAGCTTCTTTCTAAAATTTTGATGTAGATTATTTTGTTAAGTGTCATAACAACTTCTTTTTAAAATTTTGATGTAATTTGATCAAACTGGTAAATCAACTTGGAGAGAATTGGCATCTTTACACTCTGTAGTTAGTTACCTAATGGTCTATTTTCTGAATTCTACTCTCGTGGAACATTGTTTCTATTTGTTGGCTTTTTTCTTTTTTGGGTCTTCAGTAGAGTTTACTAGTATTTTTTGTAGGTCTGTATATGTAAAAAGTTTATCTTGGGCATTTATTTTATTGACGCGTATGAATGGGTTCCTCCCCACCTCTTTTTTGGCATAGAGTGATTGAAGGCAGGAGGAGAAGGGGCCGACAGATGAGATGGATGGATGGCATCACCGGTTCAATGGACATGAGTTTGAGCAAACTCCAGCAGATGATAAAGGACAGGGAAGCCTGGTGTGCTGCAGTGCACGGGGTCATAAAGAGACAGACACAACTGAGTGACTGAACAACAAATGAGATACAGCTGGCCTATAAGAAACCTATTGAATTAATATATTCTATGCCTGACAGTCTTGATTAATAATAAAAGCAATACTGATTATCTGCTATCTTCACAGAGAATATATATGTCCAAAAATGTTTAAAAATTAAATGTCTAATAGGAACACGATTGATTTATGCGTCTATGTGTGGCGGGTGGTGGTGAATATATTCTCTTTATACTTAGCTAAGAAAGTGTGAAATATCTAGATAACAGGCTGAGGAAAATCCTGTAGCTAGTTGAAATTCTTTCCAGAGACTCAGGGTCCCTGGGTTGGGAGGGAGGCCCACTCACTTTCTTAATACCTGATTGGCCAGAGAGTCTTTGGATGGGACCACACACTTGTCCGTAGTAGTGTGTGTGGGGGAGGTGGTTTACTTGATGGGCACTGCTGCAGAGGAGATCTGATCTTCTTTCTCTGGGGCAGATCTTGTCATCAGAGAAGAACAGGAAATAATCTTTGCCTTGTGGATATAAATTACTGCATTTAGCATAAGAAAGGTAGGCTGAGAGTGTCAAAATTGTGAAATGTGTGAAAATAGAGAAATATCAAAATAACAACAGCTTGCACCATTTTGTGTATTTAGTGTCCTAAGAGCTGTTATTTTCTTGGAAATCTTTTACTAGTTTTGATAATTTTTCAATTGACACTTTCAGATTGTGGCCATTTATGCAATAATATTACTGTAAAGGTATTGTGGAACAAAACCAGCAAAATTTTGATATGTAGTATTCTCATTTTTACATTTTAAATAATCTGTGATGGTAGCTCTGATGTGTTTGTTGGTCCAAGTGTTTAGTGATTTTTAACTTCGTTAATTTAGTACGTATTTGGTGTTTACCATGTGTTAGACAGTCTTAGGTACTTGATGTTTTCATATGTGTTCTTATGTAGGTGGTAGTGAACAGTCTGGTATTCCTAGCAGGTGAAACACGTATAGTACATCTTCAGTTCAGTTCAGTTGCTCAGTTGTGTCTGACTCTTTGCGACCCCATGAATTGCAGCACGCCAGGCC
>SJYX01019379.1:188695-204268 GCA_006410675.1 Oreotragus oreotragus | reverse complement strand
GTTTTCTGGGCTGGATCCCGGCAGGAGCGGGCTAGAACGGCTGGCGGGAGGAGTGGAGCTGGACGCAAAGGCCTACTCTGGGCTGGCTAGAGCGACTCCGAGTCGGGGGTGGGGGAGCCCGAGCCGGCGCGCGGAGGCTTCGGTTCTGGCTGCTGCGGTGCTTCGCCTCCGACCTGGAGCAGGTGAGGGACGCGGCCCCCGGCGGGCGTCAGACCCTGACACCGCACGTCCTCCCCAGCATCCCTGACCGTGCACGCTGCCAAGTCCCGTATAGGATTTAGGGCCCGTGTACACCCGCCACGTCCTACATATGATTTGGGGCTTGTGTAGACCTGCCACGTTCCATGTAGATCACTAGGTCCCACAGACCCTCTAAAGGGTCCTGATGACGCCGCGTGGAAGTGCAGCTCCTTACAGAAGGGGGGTTTCGATACATCAGTAGCATCTGCTAGAATCCGGGGCCCTGTGGACCGTGGGTCTCGGGGACCACCAAACTCCCCTATAGAATTCTGTACCCCTTTTAAATCTCCAGAGGTCCCACACACTGGCTTCTCTCCCTTATGGACTTAACGATCCTGTGTGACTTATGGTCCTGTGGACCACGGGTCCTTGTAGACCACCATGTGTCAAGCAGAATCCGGGGCCTTAGGCATTCCAAGGACTAACCTCGACTACTCTGTGTTTTAGTTTCTTTAAGGCTCCCAGAGGTTCTTGGAGACCAGGGTCATCCACTCAATATCTTATAGTCCCTGAACTGTGAGTCACTCAGTCGTGTTCGACTGTTTTCGGCCTCGTGGGCTGCACAGCCCGCCAGGCTTCTCTGTCCATGGAATTCTCCAGGCAAGAATACTGGAGTGGGTAGCTATTCCCTTCTCCAGGGGATCTTCCTGACCCAGGGATTGAACCCGGTCTCCCGCATTGCCGGCAGATTCTTTGTGGTCTAAGCCACCAGGAAAGCCTGTTGTAGACCCTGAGCCCTGCATAATACGCAGGCGCCCATGTAGGCCTTGCGCATGCCCACTTTGTTCTCGGACCCACACCGTTAAGGACCTTGTCAACCTGCCCTCATCTCCACAGCCCCATGCACACAGCACCTCTCTGCTGGACCGCAGGCCTTGTCAGTTGCCTTTAGATCCATCTGACCGCTTCCACCTATCACTGTCTAACTTTGCAGGACTCCTTCATGACCCATCTTTTAAGGAGCCACCCTCCTCCCCAATCCTCTCTGAACCCAGGCCTCTGTGGAGCAGCTGAGTCCAGTCTGAACTCCTGCCCAGGCCACAGTGTCCACGTACCTAGACACCATAGGGAGACCTGCTGTGTCTCAGCTTTGATTGAGATTTCAGTTTCCTAAGGTGGGCGTGTGGAATCCCCATGCACTCAAAGCAGCACATTCTGGGAGTTAAATGCATAAACTCTGGAGCCAGCCTGCCTGGGTCAGAATCCTGGCACTGCCTCTTAAAAGGTGTACCTCAGTTTCCTACTCTGTAAAATGGGAATAATAGCAGTAATAAGACAACTGCTCAGGGTCACTGAGAGGATTGAGTTTATACCTGTCAAGCACTAATACTGTACTTCATAGCACTTAGTACACATTACACGTTAGCTATTATTTCCTATTGTGGTGATGAGGAATGAAGGAAATAATACATATCAACTGCATGTTCCGAGGCCTGCCTGGCACCTAAGCACATGCTCAGATAAACCTTCGTCCTTGCCCTGGCCCTTTTGGAATCACCCCTGCCTCTGTCGAACTTTTTCCGCCCACCCCTGAGTGGGATGAGCGTGGACCCTCCATGTCCATGGTCATGCCTTCCAGCCCAGAAGCTGCAGCTGGTGGCCCGGTGAAGGTTTTCTGTCTCAGATGGGAGTAATAATAGCATGGGGCTGCTTGTGGTTATGAGGCTTCAGTGAGTTACTCTGTGAGAAGCACTCAGAGCAGCGCCTAGCACACTGTAAGTGCAGTGTAGGTTCAGCTCTCATAATAAATAATTACTACTATTCTTCTGCCTTGGTTTGCAACTTTATTTATGTGAACATTTAACAATGCTCAGATCTGAAGTCACCCAAGCTTGGATGTTGGACAAACACACTTTATGGAAAAGAATCAAAATGAGGCCTGCTTGGGTGAACCCATAGGATGGCACTTGGGACACCCCAGAAGGCATCATTGTTTAATGATCAGAGTCGAAAGGCCGGCTGCCGTTTATTGAGTGCTAGGGAGGAGGCCAATGGACGAGGAGAAGGATGGGACTCAGGCGACGAGGGTTATAAATAGCTTTGGGCTGTGGGGACAGCCGCCCCCCTCGTGGTACACCCCGCCTGTTTCCACAGCTCCTTCCTGCCTGACACACGGGTTCAAGCGGCATTAGTCAGACTAATTAAGAACACCGACGATGTCGGTGGGAAGACACAGGGAGAAGTGGAGATTCTAAGGGAGACAAGATGAGAGAGACAGCGAGAGATGGGAGAGAGAGGCGAGACAGCGAGCCACACGGACAGGTCGGGGACAGTGGCTGCAGGAACCAGATGTGGGGAGACAGAGGCTGAGAAGAGCGAGGAGGGGAGACGGGGAGCAAGAGAAGATAGTGGAGCAAGAGAAGATAGCGTGGGGCCTCGGCGGATGTGGGGGGAGGGGAGGCAGAGACGGTGGGGAAAATGAGCCGGGGCTGAAGGAAGGGAGAGCGAAAATGAAGAATCAGGGAGGAAAGAGGCAAAAGACAGGAGGCAGACTCAAGGGAGAGACAGCCAGGGGGCGGCAGCTGGGGAGAGGCAAGCTGGCAGACAGACAGACGGGACAGGTGGGTGTGGGGTGAGGGAGAGAGGCACCTGCGGGATGAGCTCCCTGATGGCCGTCCCTTCCTGGGATGGGAGCCGGAAAGATGCCAGGGCCCCGAGGGAGAGAAGTGGCTCTGAGGCCTCTTGGTCCCTGAAGGAGGAGGGTTCGCAGTTTTGTTTTCTTCTGTGGAGAGAGCTGGGGGTTGGGGGATTTGCTATTGTGATTTCCTGTCACAGGAAGTGGGGCTGGTGGGTTCAGAGGCAACATCCTGCCCCAAGCCTGTCGCAGGTCAGAGGCAAGCCCCCACACCCCAGTTATCTCCCTCCCAGCTCCCCTCTAACTTTTCCAACCATTGGCCTGCAAGCTCAGACCCCCTAGGGCCCAACTCCCCAACCCCTCCTCCCTTACTTAGATCCAAGAGCCCCCAGGCCCTTCCTTCATCGGGACCCCAAATCGCAGGCTCTTGGGCCACAGCTCTCTCATGGACCCAGGCTCCTGGCCTCCAGCTCCCCCCAACACATGGCTCCCTGTCCTCGGGCTCCCCGCCCTGGCTGGCCTCTGAAGGGCTCTTTGTCGCCACACAGAGGCCCCATTGAGCTGTAGAGGCCGAGATGGGGGGGGGAGAGGAGGCTGTTTACTCACCTTCGCACCTGGGCCAGGAATCTGTGAGTAACCGCCCTGCTCTCCCCACCTCCCACCCCTCTAACTGCGGCCCCTCCTCTTCCCCCAGCCCGGCAGTGCCCATGGAGGCAGAAGACGTCGCCCGAGGGGCGGTGAGTGGAGAGGGCCGAGGGGTGAGGGAGTTGGGTGGGGGGCGCTATGCGGCAGGGAGCAATGTGGGCTGAAGCCATCCCTCCCCTTCCACAGGCCCCAGGGCCCCCCCGACCCGGCCTGGTGCCCGTCAGCATCATCGGGGCAGAGGACGAGGATTTTGAGATTGAGTTAAAGACGGTGAGAGGGAGGCGGGCTGGAAAAGCCTCTGTCTCAAGCTCCCCCAGGCCCCAGCCCTCAAGCCCCATGCTCAGCGTCTGTTCTCCATCCTCTGATGCTGTCATTCGGCCTTCTGTCTCTGCCCATCTCTTTCTCTTTTTTAAAGATGTATTTAGTTTAGTGTTTGGCTGTGCTGGGTCTTCATTGCTGAGCTCGGGCTTTCTCTAGCTGTGGCAAGCGGGGCGAGGCGGGGGGGGGGGGGCTTCTCTCTGTTGCAGTGCGCGAGCGGTGGCTTGTCTCGTGTTGCAGAGCACAGGCTCTAGGCACATGAGGGCTTCAGTAGTTGCTGCACGTGGGCTCAGTAGTTGAGGTGCCCGGGCTTAATTGCTCTGCAGCGTATGGGGTCCTCCCAGTCCCGGGATCGAACTGGCATCCCTTTGCATTGCAAGGCAGATTCTTAACCACTGGACCACCAGGGAAGCCCCCATCTCTCTTTCATCTTCCTAATACCTCCTTTCTCATCCCCTCACCCCATCCTCAGTGCCTCCTTTTGATATTACAGCACAAGCTGTCAGCCGGTTTACTCTGATCGCAGTTTTTATTGCTACCCACTCCCCGTAATAACAGCACAGATCCTCGTTCCATCTCTCCTGATTTCTCTCTTCACCACCCACCGTTAGAACATGAAGTCTCATCCATCCTCCCCACCCCCTGACTGGCCACCATCCCAGCAGTGGCACCATCAGCACCCCCACCCCCCAGCTTGGATCCTTTGGGGGAAGTGCCGGGGAAGAGGGGCGGGAATCAAGCCCCAAGCCCCTCCTCTGCCCCCCTCTGTCTCACTCCCATCCCCACCCCACAGAACCAGGGGGATGAGATGTGTATAAGAGACAGGGATGAGTCAGGAGGGTCTGGGAAAGAGACCCAGAGCACACGGCTTGAGAGCCAGGAAGCCAGCCATGGGGTCCAGACAAGGTTGCAGCTGCCAGTGTAAATTTCTGAGCAAAGCAGGGTGCAGATTCGCAGAGCAACGGAGAATCCAGCAACCTGGAGAAAAACCATGCCCCAGCTGCTCTCCCGTGCCCGTGGCAGCATCACCCGTCAGTGACAGCGCCCTTAGCCCCAGAGTCTTAAGTTCTCTGCAGGTGCCTCCAGTCAGTGCTTCAGGGCTGGTGGTTGGGAGACTGCCAGTAGCCTTCTCGGGCCTAGGCAGCACAGCAGGCCCTGGTCCAGAAACAAGGAGACTGCTACAAGCAGCCCACGAGGCACAGAGGACGTAATTGATGCTACAGAAAACTTGCATCAGGCAGAAAATACCGGGGCGGTGTGGATGCAGAGCCATACTATCTGGGAGATGCCTGCAGGGTCTAGAGAACCCGGCAGGTGGCTTAGGGAGGAAGAAGGCCCGGTGCTGGCTGGAGAGGGCTCTGTGGATTGGGGTGCTGTCCCATGAGGACCCCACACAGCCCAGCATAGGCCAGGAGCTGGGCTCAGGCCAGGGCACTGCTCTGTACCGGACGTGGGTCGTAGTGCTGGTTGCTGAGTAGTGTCTGACTCTGCGACCCCATAGACTGTAACCCACCAGGCTCCTCTATCTGTGGGATTCTCCAGGCAAGAATACTAGCGTGGATAACCATTCCCTTCTCCAGGGGATCTTCCCAACCCGGGGATCAAACAAAGATCTCTCACAAAACAGGCAGATTCTTCACCATCTGGAACCACCAGGGAAGCCCCCTCCAGAAAACAAGGAGACTGATGGAAGTGGCAGAAAGGGATGCCTGGGGGTGGCACAGAGAAGGCTGTATTGACCGACACCAAAGTTTCAGAAACAGGAAATCAGGAAATTGCCAGAAAAGTGCTTCCCTCCCCGCCAGCCTCCTCTAATGCCTGGGGCACTGGCCCTCTGGGCAAAGGAGTCCCCCTGCTGAGCCTGAGTGTTTCTGGAACTTGAGCTCCTGGAACTTAGCCCAGGGATTGTGCTGGTTGCTGTGTCCCTTTCCAGATGTGGAAACTGAGGGCTCGCCAGGGCCGGGGTGTGACTGACGTGACCCAGATGGCCTTCGGCGTTTTGAGCTTTGTCCTCGTGCTCTTCTCTCACCTCATTGGCTGGTGGAGCGGCCGGGAGATGGCTGTGGTCACCTGGGCTGCTTCCTGTTAGCCTCAGATGGAGTTTTTATTTTTTGGGGGGGTGGGCAGGGGGCAGGCAGATTCCTGGGGGAGTCCTTAGCCAACTGAGACCATGTGCCTCACCTGATGAGAGTCTGCCAGGAGCCAGGACAGGTTGGAGGCCCCACAGCATTGCCAGTGTCAGCCAGCAGAGGGCTCCTCCACGGGCAACCTCAGGGAATGCTTGACGAATGAATGAGTGAGCGAGCGTCACTCGTCCTTCTGTTTATGTGCTTAGCCCCGCTGTGCGCTAGGCCCTGAGACACCGATGAATCAGAACCTCCTGGCTGCCACACACACACACACACACACCCCCTTGAGTAACACAGTATTGCTTTGCAATGGAGAGTCGCAGAGACAGACTGCCAGAAATCCAATCCCAACT
This sequence comes from Oreotragus oreotragus, assembly GCA_006410675.1. Classification (NCBI taxonomy): domain Eukaryota; kingdom Metazoa; phylum Chordata; class Mammalia; order Artiodactyla; family Bovidae; genus Oreotragus; species Oreotragus oreotragus. The sequence goes on along the minus strand of SJYX01019379.1, from coordinate 198,008 downwards.
TTGTCGCTTACTGTTTCCTCATTTGCAACGCGGGATAATGATGGTCCTCCCCGTGGTTGGACAGATTAATGCAGGCAGAGGGTTTGGACAGTGTCGGGATGCACCGAGCCCTCTTCGTATAGTGGGGGGCAGTGTAACAGCAGCAGGTGTAACAGCAGCAGCAGAGAGAAGACAGACCAAAGAACCATTTCACAAGAGGGAAAATGAAGGGAATGGCGCAGAGGCCCCGGGCAGCTGTGAGGGGGTCAGGTGTGGGGATGGGGGACCTCGGGGAGCACTTCCCAGAGGGTTTGCACCCCGAGGCTTTCCAAGGGGCAGTGCGGTTCGGGTGGGGCGGGAAGAGGATGGATCACGCTTTGTGTCCCCCAGCTCTGCTGCCTGCATGCGGACATGCTGGACTCCCTGGGTCCCAAGGAGTTCAAGAAAGCCTTCATCGACTTCTACCACAGCTTCCTGGATAAGCACTCGGTGAGAGACACCTTCGAGGGGGCCCCCATCCCCAACCCCCTGGGCAGCCACCCTGCTCCTCCCAACCTCCACCCTGCTGAGGGCAGCGTGAAGGGAGGCCTGGCCCGCCCGGTGGGAGACCTCGTGCCAGCCTGGCTCTCCATCCACTGCTCCTCCCGTCAGAGCATCATTCCCACCTGCTGCCTGGGCTACCATCCCTTCATCCCATCATGACTGCCCCTTCACCGCTGCGTCCTCCCCTTCACTCCATTCTCTCTCCTGAGCAGATTCTACGAGTGGTGGTCCCTCCTGCCGTGGCCTTTGAACTTGGTAAGAAGACGAAAGGGGACTTTGGGGTGAGGGAGCGGTCTCTAGCAGGGACCAGGAGCCCCCCGGGGTGGGAGGCCACACTTTCACCCTGGTCCCTGGACAGCAGAGATGCCTTCCTGTCTCATGGCCACCCCAGCCCAAGGAAGCATGATTGTCAGACTCCAAGGGTGGGCAGGGCTAGGGGCGGACTCACGGCCCAGGAAACTGGCCCCCAGCCCGGGCCCCGTTGTCCCCACAGACCGCACGCGGCCTGACCTCTTCCCTGAGGACCACCAGCGGCAGTTCGTGCTGGAGGTGGTGCAGAGCCAGCAGGTAGCCGTGGTCCGGCAGCTGGAGGACTTCCGCTCCAAGAAGCTCATGGGCATGACGCCCTGGGAGCAGGAGCTGGTCCAGCTGGGGGCCTGGGTGGCGCGGGACCGTGCCAGCTACGAGGCCCGGGAGCGGCACCTGGCTGAGCGGCAGCTGACCCACCTGGAGGAGATGCAGTGAGTGGGGCAGGTCTCTCCTTAGCCCAGGGGGCACCCTCTGCTATCCCATCCTCGTCCCATCCGCTTCCGGGACTCCCTCTGCAGCTTCAAGGGTCATCTCCACGCATTTGGTTTCCTCTCCTGACTTCTGGGGCCCTTGTGTGCACGCTTCAGTGATGCAACCCCACGGACTGTAGCCTGCCAGGCTCCTCTGTCCATGGGATTCTCCAGGCAAAAATACTGGAGTGGGTTGCCATCCCTCCTCCAGGGGCTCTTCCTAACCCAGGGATCAAACCTGTGTCTCTTAACGTCTGTCTGCATTACCAGGCAGGTTCTTTACCACTGGTGCCATCTGGGAAGCCTTTGCATTTTCACCCATCTGGTTTTGCATCTTGCCTTCCCAGCTTGGGGGTCCCTCCCAGTTCCCAGGTCCCGTCCATGGTCTTGCATTCAGGCCTGTGCTTTGGGTCCTGCCCTTGCAACTCCCACCATCCCGAGTGAGGGTCTCTCCTCCAGCAGTTGTCTGTCCCAGATGCTTCGGCAGAGTGCCCCCCCCATCTCAGCTTTGAAGGGAACAGTGAGTGACCTGTTGTGCTGGGTAGTCAGGGACCCCAGGCTTAGCACCTTGGTCACAGACTTCTTTCTTCTTACAGGCACACCATCTCGAACGATGAGGAGAAGAGGTAATGGAAGCAGAGAGGCCGGTGGGGAGTTTGGTGTCACGGGCCCGAGGAAAGCGGGCCGGAGTCTGCCTGGGGGCCTGGGCGCTGAGCTGCATGCCTGGCTCTGTTCCCTGGAACCTCCTCTCCTTCTGCTTAGATGCTCAGCAAGAAGTGGCTGTGGGGCGGGGGTGCGAAGTGGGCGGAGGGGAAGCTGTAGGGCTGGCAGGGTCCCTGCGTCCTTGGGAGCCTGCGTGTCTGTCCTTGCGCCCTCACTGTCCCCTGCCCACAGTGCCGCCGTGGTCAACGCCATCAGCCTGTACATGCGGCACCTTGGGGTGCGGACCAAGAGCGGGGACAAGAAGTCCGGGAGGAACTTCTTTCGGAAAAAGGTGCTTCCCTGAGTGCCCAAAGCTGGCCTTCTCCTCTCCAGAGAGGGCCTTCCCCCCAACCCCCTGGGAAGCCTCTGCGCCCCTGAGGTTTGAGCCCTCTGTTGACATCAGTCCAGAAATGCCCAGCTCTGCCTCCCCCGACCCCTTCCCCAGATGATAGGGAACCGGCGGTCAGATGAACCGACCAAGACCAAGAAAGGCCTGAGCAGCTTCCTGGATGCCGCCCGCTGGAACCGGGGAGAGACCCAGGGTGAGGTGTCCAGCCTTGGCCCCGCCCTGACTTCCCCATGTTGCCCCCCACCTCACGGTCCCATCTCTCGTTTCACCCCCAGATATTCGAAACCTGAAGGTCGAGGTTGATGGTAATGATCCTGAATCTAGAGCATCATCCATCCTGAGGGCCTAAGGGAGGAAGTGGGGGGACCCACAAGGTCTGAGGGAGGAGGGGCAAGGGGCTGGGACTCCTGTTCCGAGGGTGGAGGAGGGGTCTCCTGGGCAATGGGGAGGATCGAGCAGAGTGGCCTGTTAGATCCCTCGGCCCTTGTGGATTTGAGTCGCTTGACTCTCATACTCCGTTTTCTCCCTCGATACGTCCCCAGCTGAAAAGCCGGGCCTTACAGAACGTAAGGGAGGTCAGGGGGCGCTTTCCCGGGACCGGAATCTTGGAGGCCCTGGGCAGGACAGCCCCGGAGTTTCTCTGCATCCTCTGTCTGGGGACAGCCCTGACCGGGAGCCAGGTGAGTTTCCTGGACCCCCCAGCAAAACAGCCTCTTGGTCCTCCGCCTTCCCCGCCCCTTGTCACCAGGATTACTGATAACCACGTCCTTCCTCTGGTTTACCCTTTCCACCGCTTTCCTCCTAAGCTCTGACCTCTGTCCTGGTGATGGATTGCCCCACCTCCTTGGACTACATTTCCCATCAGCCCCCATGGTTTCATTTCCCAGAACCCTGTCTGAGTCCATGGCTGACCAGCCCCCTTAGATGGTGAATTTGGCTGCTCCATGGAAATGTCTCCCACTCCTTGTGTGACCTCCCCCCCACAGAAAGCCACTTGGCCAGGACCCGGGTTCAAATCCTGTTTCTGCAGTTTGCTTGTGTCAGATCTTAGAAGCCCCTCCTCTCTCTGAACCTCAGCCTCCTCCCCTCTAAATGGGATACATTCTCTTCCCACAAGTCCCAGTGGAGTGCTGAGAGAATGAATGAATGTGGAGGCATCCAGTCTCCTCTCCAAGTGGGAGACTGGCACCCCAGTTTTGCAACACCTTCGCCCCCTGGGCCCTGGCTGCCCATGGCCATGTTTTCAGAGCTCTTTCCATCTGTGTATGTGCTTAGTCGCTCAGTCGTGTCCGACTCTTTGCAGCCCCATGGACTATATGGTCCAGGGAATTCTCCAGGCCAGAATAGTGGAGTTGTTAGCCTTTCCCTTCTCCAGGGGATCTTCCCAGTCCAGGGATCGATTCCAGGTCTCTCGCATTGCAGGCAGGTTCTTTACCAGCTTCCATCTGTCTGTCCCCCACTAAAATACAGAGCAGCCACGTGGTGTCGGCCAGGCAGTGGATGGCTCAAGGAATGGAGGCCCCCAGGGTGTAGGGGGGTGGGCGTCTCACCACCGCAGGGTCCTTCCAGACAGCCTTGCTTCCCCCCTCAACATTGTCCCTGCAGGTGTTGATGCCCTCCTGGAGGTGGGGGACCTGCCCCCGCCGGGCCCAGCCAGCCTGGATGCCCCAGCCCTGCTAGAAAGCACGGAGGAGGCTGCCGACACAGAGAGGTGCCTGGGGCTGGGCGCGGGCTTGTGGGGGGGGTGGTGAGTGCGTGTTGGGAGGTCGTGCTGCCTCTTGCGCCTGCCCGTCCCCAAGCCGTCTCCACTCTGCCCTGCTCCTCCCTCTTCGCCTCCTCACCCTTCATCCTCCGCCTCATCTCTCCCTCCTTCCCTTCTTCCCTTTCTCCTTCCCTTCTTCCTCTCCTTCCTTTTTCACTGATTTTTTTTTCTGCTCTCCCCTTGCTCCCCCTTTCTCTCCTTTCCTCCTCCTTCCTCTTCTTCCCTTTACCCCCTCTCAGCTCTTCCTGGCCCCTCTCCCTCCGCCCCTACCACCGCCCCATCTTCCATCTATCCCCCACCATTCTAAGCCTCCAGCCCAGCCTCGTTGCTCCTGCCTCCCAGCGCCCCCTCCCTCCCTGCCCCTAGCCCTCTGTGCTCCATGCCCGGGGGCCCTGTCCCCCTCACAGTTGGGGGGCAGGCTCTGCCCCCTGCCAGTCCTCGTGCCGCTGCTTTGGGGACCCTGTGGTGGGTGGGGGAGGTGAGTCGGGTTCCCTCTGGGTCCACCTCTGACCCTGTCCCCCTCTCATGATCCCTGTCCTGGTCTCTCCCCGTCTCTCCCTGTCCTGGTCCCCTGTCCTGGTCTCCCCCCTACTCATCTCTCCCTGTGCTGGTCTCCCCATCTCTCCCTGTGCTGGTCTCCCCGCGTCTCTCCCTGTCCGGGTCTCCCCGTGTCTCTCCCTGTGCTGATCTCTCCCCAACTCTCCCTGTGCTGGTCCTCTGTCCTGGTCTTCCCCCACCGCCCGCCCCCGACTCTCCCTGTCCTGGTCTCCCCGCATCTCTCCCTGTGCTGGTCTCTCCCCGTCTCTCCCTGTCTGGGTCTCCCCGCGTCTCTCCCCGACTCCCTGTGCTGGTCTCTCCCCGTCTCTCCCTGTTTCTGTCCTGGCCTGATTCTGTCCTTGGCCTTGGGGTCCAGGCTGTCAGGGCGTCTGGGGCGCTCAGAGAGCCTGCGGGTGAGTGACCGCCGCCGGCCTTCCCGGGGTAGCCTCGGGGCTAAGGGCCGGGGTGGGGGCCGCTCCCGGAGCGACGTGGACATGGACCCCAGCTCCGCCACGGCCGTGCTTGGCCCTACCCGTCGAGCCACGTACGTCACTGCCCCGCCCCCTCCATCCACCAAGGCAGCCTGTAGGGTCAGGGAGGCCCGGGTGGGGGATATTGGATGCTGAGGTCACTGTGGGCCTCCAGTGGTCACAGGAGAGGGGTGAGCGGCTGCTTTCCAGAGATCTGGGGGCTGGTCTGCAGCTTCGGCCGCCCTAGGGGATGGGCGTGGAAGGAGTCAAAGGCTCTTTCCTGGGATGCCCTGAGCTGGGGACCTGACAAGGCCTCTGTCCCACAGCCCGGAGCCTGGAGACGAGGGAGAGCCGGGCCGCTCAGGACTGGAGCTGGAACCGGAGGAGCCGCCTGGCTGGCGAGAGCTTGTCCCCCTGGACATTCTGCACAGCCTGCCCAAGAGCCAGGTGAAGCGGCAGGAGGTCATCAGCGGTGAGTGCCACCCCCTTCAGCCTACTGCAGCCAAGGACACAGCCCACCTCTGGCAAAGACATATACAGGGGGATGGCCATCTTGGTGTTGCTTACACCAGAGCTTGAAGGCTGCCCAGTTCCCTCAGAGGGCCGTTTGTTGGCTAAATTGTAGAACATCCCAGGGAACGAATGGGCAGGCAGCTGCTGGAAGTGGCATTTCCAAGGAATGGTTTTCTGTTTCGGCCATGCTGCACGGCATGTGGGATCTTAGCTCCCTGACCAGGAATTGAACCCACACTCCCTCCCTGCCGTGGAAGCACAGAATCCTAACCACTGGGCCACCAGGGAAGTCCTCTCTAAATAATTTTTTGTAGTGCGGGACAGTGTTGACGTGAACAGCCAGAAACGGTCTATAAAAGTTGCATTTCTAGCATAAGCCTTTGTCTCCTTGTTTGTGAAATGTGGGGAGTGATAACCCCTCCCTTAAAAGCCCCACAGAGATGAAGATGAGAGGATTCGTGCATTCAGCACAATGATGGGTCCAGGGTCAGAGCATTCAGCTGTGACTGCTGTTACGACTATGATCTTAAGCACTTAGGGGAGAAAAAGATTCCCACCCAGAAAAGTTTGGGAAGATAATATATTCTTCGCAATGCTTGCTTCTGAGCTGAGAGATACCATTTTTATCTTAATTATTCCCTGTGATTTCAAATTGTGCCTGTGTTGAGGGAGGTTTGCCAGATGTAGACTGTTTTGGGAAGCTCATTTGGAAGTTAACTTACAGATTATTTAATGGTTGAGAAGGATTCTCATTCAGAAGTTTTAGGGCAGTGGATAGATGCCCTTTGGGTCACAGATCCTTATTCCCTGTGATTTCAAATTGTGCCTGTGTTGAGGGAGGTTTGCCAGATGTAGACTGTTTTGGGAAGCTCATTTGGAAGTTAACTTACAGATTATTTAATGGTTGAGAAGGATTCTCATTCAGAAGTTTTAGGGCAGTGGATAGATGCCCTTTGGGTCACAGATCCTTCTGAGAGTAATGATCAAAGCATTCCCAGTGCCATCTGATAGAACCTTCTGGAATGATGGTAACATGCAATAAATATCTGTACTTTCCAACATGGTAACCACAAGCCACGTAACAGCTGTGGAGCATCTAAAGTGTGGCGAGCACAACTGAGAGCTGAATTGTGCATTATATTTCATTTTAATTAAGCAAAATTTAGAGTTATTGGCATGGCTAGTGGCTACCATGGTGGATCGCATGGCAGTTTCTCTCACCAGAAATACATGCATACTTAATGTACAAAGTCATGCATTTAGTCTCGGGGGGTTTTGGGGATCTCTGGAACTGGGGCATGCACCCCCTGGAGGCCCCTGGATCCCAGGCCATCAACCTGTCAGAGTCATTGTGCCAGAAACAGCCTGAGAAACTTGCTGGATGGTTAGACTCGAAACGCAGCTGCACGCAGTGAGGCGACCAACTTGTCCCCTATTTGCCTGGGACTGTCCAGGCTTTAGGACTTGCCAGGTGGCGCAGTTGGTAAATAATCTGCCTGCCAGTGCAGGAGATGCCGGAGACATGGATTTGATTCTTGGGTTGGGAAAATCCCCTGGAGGAGGAAATGGCAACCTGCTCCAATATTCTTGCCTGGGAAATCCCATGGGTGGAGGAGCCTTGTGGGCTACAGTCCATGGGGTCACAGAGAGACATGACTGAGCGTGCATGCCCACACAACCTAGTTAGCACTGAAAATCTCATGTCCTGGGAAGCCCATGGTATGCGGCAAACTGGGATTACTGGTCCCCTTGGCTGGCTGCAAGCGCCATATGAGAAAGGCAGGGGTGGAGGAATTCTCAGAGGCTATTTCAGGGGCGAGTGGCTCCACCCAGAGTCATCCTTGTGCCATCCCCTCCCCAGCCTGCCTCTGAGAGGGCCCCCCTGCACCCCCAGAGTCTGCATGCTCGCCAACCCCAACTGTTCCTTCTGTCCGCTGTCCCCACAGAGCTCCTGGTGACGGAGGCTGCCCATGTGCGCATGCTCCGCGTGCTCCACGACGTCTTCTACCAGCCCATGGCGGACGGGGGCTTCTACTCCCAGGAGGAGCTCCAGAACATCTTCCCCAGCCTGGACGAGCTCATCGAGGTGCATTGTGAGTGCGGGGCTGTGGCCTCCCATCGTCCCACCTGCCAGCTCTCTGTTCCGATGCCTTGCCGTTGACCCCAGGCAGCCTCTGGTCTAGCACTGCGGTGGGGGCACACCCCAGATCCCCAGAGCTCGCCTCCCAGGGACACATTATCAACAGGCATGGGGTGGGGAGTCAGGGCGAGGAGGCGGTCACCGGCCCCAAGGATCCGGCACACCCACCTGCAGTCCAACCCCCCACCCCCAGCACCAGACCAGCTCTGCATCCGATCTCGGGGACCCTGACAGAGCACCGCCTTTCCTCTCTGTTCCCTACAGCCCTATTCCTTGATTGCCTGATGAAGCGGAGGCAGGACAGTGGCTACCTCATCGAGGAGATCGGAGATGTGCTGCTGGCCCGGGTGAGAGCCCAGCCCAGGCACCGCCCACTTGCCCCTCCCCTCCCCTCCACTGCCCCTCCTCTCCCCTCCACTGCCCACTCCATCGCCCCGCCCCACCCCCTCCTCCTGGCTGGGGACATGGAACCCAGCCCCGGGGTCTCAACCTTACCCGCATCCAAGCCCCAGGGGTCTGGGTCTCTATCCCTGTCCTCCATCCCACCTGAGACACCCTCCTTGGCCTGCCTCTCGCTGTAGTTCGATGGTACCGAGGGCTCGTGGTTCCAGAAGATCTCCTCCCGCTTCTGTAGCCACCAGTCGTTCGCCTTAGAGCAGCTCAAAGCCAAACAGCGCAAGGAGCCCCGGTTCTGTACCTTCGTGCAGGTGAGGTGGGGTGGGAGGTGGTCCGGGCTCCAGGGTCCCCGGGGAGGGGGGCCGGCGTCCTGGTGTCTCAGAGCTGCTGTTCCTGCAGGACGCTGAGAGCCGGCCCCGGTGCCGCCGGCTGCAGCTGAAGGACATGATCCCCACGGAGATGCAGCGTCTGACCAAGTACCCGCTGCTTCTGCAGAGCATCGGGCAGAACACAGGTAGAGAGAGCGGCCCCACCCCGTCCTGCCGGACCCTGGCTCTCCGGCCTCCAGCCTTGGCGTCGGGACCTGGAGCTTCCAGGGTTGGGGTTCACCCCAGGGCCGGTCTCCCCCTTTGCCCACAGAAGAGCCGGTGGAACGGGAGAAAGTGGAGCGGGCAGCCGAGTGCTGCCGGGAAATTCTGCAACACGTCAACCTTGCCGTGCGGGACATGGAGGACCTGCTGGTGAGCTGAACAGGGCCCTGGGCCAGGGCAGTGGGGTGTGCGTGTGCAGAGGTCTGTGGAAGCTAGTGACCCTCCCTTCCCTGCCCCTAGCGGCTCAAAGATTATCAGAGGCGTCTGGATTTGACCCACCTGAAGCAGAGCAACGACCCCATGCTGATGGAGTTCAAGGTGCCCTCCCCGCTCCCCTCCCCTCCTCTCTGCCCACCCTAGGCATTCTCTGATAGCACACCCAGGAAGAAAGAGAGGCCCCTCAGCTCTGACCCCACCCCCCTTATTTCCCAGCGGGGAATGAGCTGACCTGACCGACCCCCCGTGGTCATCCCCACCTTCCCCCACCCGACCATCACCTTCACCGGCCATCACCCCTTCCTTCCTGCCTCCAGACCCTAGACATCACCAGGAA
>SJYX01019379.1:121643-138418 GCA_006410675.1 Oreotragus oreotragus | reverse complement strand
GTACTGCAGGGGAAGAGTTAGGAAAGGAGGAGGGGGCGTTGGAGGCGGAGGCGGAGGCGGGGGGCGGGGGTTAGGCCGCCGAGGCAGAGTTTAGAAAGTGGGCGACACGGATAGAAAGCAGGCGGAGGATGCGGGGAGAAGGTGCCGCGCCCAGGGGTCGGGAGGTGGAGAAAGTAAACAACTCCCTGGAGGGAGGGAGAGCTCGGGAGGGGCACAGGGGACCCGAGAGGGGACCTGGATCCCGGGAACCCGGAGGGGCGCGGGGTTGGAATTAGGGGAGGGGTCGGATCACCGGCTCCAGCCTCCAGGGCGGGGGTCCCCGGGAAGGCGCGCGGGCGGCGTCCCCCGAGGCAGAGGCGCGGCCCCCGCCCGCTGCCGCCGCCGCCGGCTCCCGGACTCGCGCCCCCCGCGCGTCCACTCTGATTTCTCGGCCCATTTTTCTTCCTCTCCTGTCACTCCGGCGATCGCCCTCCCGCCGCCGGCTGCCCCGCCGCGCTCTGCTTCCCGCGGGAACCCCCGCCGCAGCCAGCCCCTGGGGCCGCAGCCCGGCTCTGCGCCTCAGCGCCCCCACGCCCGCCTGCCCGGGCCGCCTCTGTCCCCTCCAGACCCACGTATGCCAGGCGTGGGACCCCCAAATCATTCACCCCAGAAATGGATCAGCCCGCAAGATCCACAGGAGGGGCCTAGTCTTGGGGGCAGCACTGAAGCTGGGGTTCCTCAGACCTGGGGATGGCTGGGATCTTTAGCACTTCTGGGCCCCAGTCTCCAATTCCCCCAAAGGAGGCAGCTGCAAACCCACAAACCAGGCGCGGGTCCCCACCGTCTCTCAGAAACCCCCAAGCAGACTAGAGACCCCTATGATCAGACCCATACCTTGAGCTGAGTCACCCTAGGCCATGTAAAGTTACTCAAACTCAGACACCCACTCTACCCACAGCCCAGCCCCAGACACCCTTAGACGAGGGTTCTGGACCCCAGCTCCATTCACTCCAAACCTCCATCCCAAGACACTGAGAAGATAAGGGAGCTGGACCTCAGATCATTCACCCCCAAATAAGTCAATAACTCCACATGTCACCCCTAAAGTGGACACTTATTCCCTCATTATCAGTCACCCCAGAGTTAGGCATCAGAGGCCCTAAAGTTGGCACACCTAAACTAGACTTTCCTCACTGAGCCCTAGGCAAACATCAGGACCTTAAGCTAAGTCACCAGGAGCTAGACAAACGGGCCCCCAGCTGCTCTCATCCCATGCAGGGTGTGACTGCTGTCGTCAACACAAACTAGGAAGTGGGAAGTGGGGCTGAGACTCAGTCACCCCAGAACTGAGCAACTCGTCTTGACAACTGGGGCCCCAGACTCACTCCAAACTTGGGTTTGGGGCCCCACCCTGCTTAAGATTCCCCCAAACTAGACAGTTGGCTGGCTCCTCAGTTTCCACTAAGACAAGGTCAGGAACCCCGTAGCAACTTGCCGTTAGTCATCTAGTTGCCCTGACAGAGTCAGACACCCACTCTCCTCACAGCCCAGCCTTGCATCTGGACCCAATCACTGGTAACTCTAACCAAGGCATTTGAACAACCAGCTTGACTAACTCTCCAACTTGTCATCTGGAACTCCATCATCAGTTGTCCTTAAAATGCATATCTGAGCTCCCTCCCCCATTACCTCCCCTAAGACTTGGGAACTTAATAAGTTAACCCACAAACTAGGCAGCTAGCCTCCCAACCTCAGGCATCCTCAAAGACAGGACTCTGACACTGAAGCTTAGTGATCCCCAAATTGGCTCCCCTGGTAGCTCAGCTGGTAAAGAATCTGCCTGCAGTTCAGGAGGCCCTGGTTCGATTCCTGGGCTGGGAAGATCCCCCTGGAGAAGGGGCTAGGTTACCCACTCCAGTATTCTTGGGCTTCCCTGGTGGCTCAGCTGGTAAAGAATCTGCTTGCAGTGCAGAAGACCTAGGTTTAATCCCTGGGTTGGGACGATCCCTTGGAGAAGGGAACGACTACCCACTCCAGTATTCTGGCTTGGAGAATTCCATGGACTGTATAGTCCATGGGGTTGCAAAGAGTTGGACATGACTGAGCGACTACAAGCTACAGTCCCCAAACTATACCTCTGGCCCCCAACCTTCAGTTACTCCTACACGAACTGTTANCCCACTCCAGTATTCTGGCTTGGAGAATTCCATGGACTGTATAGTCCATGGGGTTGCAAAGAGTTGGACATGACTGAGCGACTACAAGCTACAGTCCCCAAACTATACCTCTGGCCCCCAACCTTCAGTTACTCCTACACGAACTGTTAATATCTCACAGGCTGTTATCCTAAAAGTAGGCACATCAAGCCAGGAACCTCCAAATCAAGCATGTGCAGCTGACGCTCAAGGTCAGTCATCCTAAAATAAATTCTGGGAACGTCATAATCAGAGAAACTCAAACTCAGAATGTAAAGTGCCTTCCTCAAACACCCCTGTGGTGGGTTGCAGTGGTCCCCCAAAGATGCCCATGTCCTAACCTGCTAATGTGACATTATCGGATAAAGACTCTTTGAAGATGTCATTAAGTGGGGGCTTCCCCAGTGGCTCCATGGTAAAGAATCCACCTGCCAACGCAGGAGACATGGGTTTGATCCCTGGTCCAGGAAGATTCCATGTGCGTGTGGCAACTAAGGCCATGCACCACAGCTGTTGAGCCTGCACTCCAGAGTGGGGGTCAGCAGCTGCTGAAACCCTTGTGCCCTAGAACCTGTGATCTGCAACAAGAGAAGCCACTGCAATCGGAAGCCTGCATGCCGCGATTAGAGGGCAGCCCCTGCTCGCTGCAAACTGGAGACAAGGCCACGGAGCGACAGAGAGCCAGCACAGCGAAAAAATTAAATAATAAGTAAAATTTTTAAAATATTCATGTTCAAAAAAAAAGGCTATCATTAAGTGATGGGTCTCCAGATGAGACCATCCTGCATTAGCTAGGGAGAGGTCCTCAATCCAGTGACGATGATGACGTCCTTATGAGAGNAAATTTTAAAAATATTCATGTTCAAAAAAAAAGGCTATCATTAAGTGATGGGTCTCCAGATGAGACCATCCTGCATTAGCTAGGGAGAGGTCCTCAATCCAGTGACGATGATGACGTCCTTATGAGAGAGAGAAGAGAAGCAAACCGCAGATGCAGAGACGGCCATGTGGGGACCGAGGCAGGAAGACATCAGGAAGTATCCTCCCCTGCAGACTGCAGGGATGGCAGCCCTGCTGACATCTTCATTTGGGGCTTCTGGCCTCCAGAACTGGGAGAGAATAGATTTCTCCTGTTTTAAGCCACTTGGTTTGTTACTGGCCACAGGAGACTAATTCAAGCCCTCCCCAAAGCCAAGCTTCTGTATCCCTAAGCTCAGTGATTTCCCCCAGACTAGAAATGTGAACCCCCACAGTCAGATGCCTCAAACTAGCCTCAATTCCCCTGCTCAAACTTCCGCATCTCAGCCCAATTACCCCCCATCATGACATCGGGGATCCACAGTCACCCCCAGATTTGTTACCTAACTCCCGAGGCTCATCCAGCCCCCAAGTGTGTACCTGGATTCAGAGCCACTGTCACCCCTGAAATAAACGATGGGGCGTCCCTGGTGGTCCATTGGTTGGGGCTCCATGTTTCCATTGCGGGGGTTGAGGGTTCAATCCCTGGTCAGGGAACTGGGATCCCACATGCCAAGTGTCGTGGCTAAAAAATAAAAATAAAATAATTTTAAAAGAATTTTAAAAATAAAATAAGCAGTGGGACCCCCACAGGCAGTAATCTCCAACCTCTTCATCACCACAGTCTAAACAACACTTGACGCTGAGACACCTCAAAAAGAGACCACTGGACCCTTGGTCTCAGCACCCCCAAAGCAAAATAAGCATTAGAAACCCACTAGTTGGCAAACTTAGACTCAGCAGCTGGGCTCCAAGGTTGGCTCACCCCAAACTAGGTATTAAGACCCCCACATTAAGCCACTCCTAAACCAGGCGTCTAGGCCCTCCAAGGTCTAAGCCTCTGTGTGAATCACCCCTTAACTAGGTACCTGGGTGATTAACTTCAGACACCACCCTGGGCTGTGCTCAGTCGCTCAGGCCTGTCCACCTCTGTGCAACGCCATGCACTGTAGCTCACCAGGCTCCTCTGTCCATGGGGATTCTCCAGGCAAGAGTACTAGAGTGGGTTGCCATCTCCTCCAACCCCCACAACAGGCAACTCTGAACTCCATCACCCCTAAACTGGATATAAGGAAGCCCAGTGACAGTCACTTCAAACTTTGGCTACTAGGCCTCAAGGCTCAGTGAACTCCTAATTGTATGTATTGATTGGTAATCCCCAGTAGGTCAAGCATTCCCCCTCTCAAATGCCCCCCAAAACTAGTCTTCTGATACACAAGAGTGACCCCCCCCAAGGAGGCATTGGAAGACAGAGTCAACTGCAGGTAACAAGGAGGGTCACCGCCACACTTGACATCTAGGCCCCAGCTGTCATCCTGGTCATCTCAACCTCAGCGTCTGGAAAGCCCATATTCGGCCCCCCGAAACTAGACACTGGGGCTTCCCTCGTAGCTCAGCTGGTAACGAATCTGCCTGCAATGCAAGAGACCCTGGTTTGATCCCTGGGTCGGGAAGATCCCCTGGAGGAGGGCACAGCAACCCACTCTAGTATTCTTGCCTGGAAAATCCCATGGACAGAGGAGCCTGGTGGGCCAGAGTCCATGGGGTTGCAAAGAGTTGGACAAGACTGAGCCACTGAGCACGGCAAAACCAGACATCTGAGCAGCTTGCCTCAGCTGTCCCCAAGCTAGGGCTCTGGGGTCCCAGAACCTCCCACCTGGACGCCAGGGTAAGTCACCTCTACTTCAGCATTTAGGGCCCCAGCATTAGTCCTCAAATTAGAATGCAAAGACGGGACTGAAGAATCTCTTGGCAGGGCAGCAATGGAGACACAGCCACAGAGAACAGACTTGCAGACACTGGGGCAGAGACAAGGGAGGGTGATCTGGGAGCAGCATCGAAACATACATATCACCCACATAAGACGGGCAACACACGCGTCACCCACGTAAGACGGGCAACACACGCGTCACCCACGTAAGACGGGCAACACGCCTCACCCACGTAAGACGGGCAACACACGCCTCACCCACGTAAGACGGGCAACACACGCCTCACCCACGTAAGACGGGCAACACACGCCTCACCCACGTAAGACGGGCAACACGCGCCTCACCCACGTAAGACGGGCAACACGCGCCTCACCCACGTAAGACGGGCAACACGCGCCTCACCCACGTAAGACGGGCAACACGCGCCTCACCCACGTAAGACGGGCAACACGCGCCTCACCCACGTAAGACGGGCAACACGCGCCTCACCCACGTAAGACGGGCAACACGCGCCTCACCCACGTAAGACGGGCAACACGCGCCTCACCCACGTAAGACGGGCAACACGCGCCTCACCCACGTAAGACGGGCAACACGCGCCTCACCCACGTAAGACGGGCAACACGCGCCTCACCCACGTAAGACGGGCAACACGCGCCTCACCCACGTAAGACGGGCAACACGCGCCTCACCCACGTAAGACGGGCAACACGCGCCTCACCCACGTAAGACGGGCAACACGCGCCTCACCCACGTAAGACGGGCAACACGCGCCTCACCCACGTAAGACGGGCAACACGCGCCTCACCCACGTAAGACGGGCAACACGCGCCTCACCCACGTAAGACGGGCAACACGCGCCTCACCCACGTAAGACGGGCAACACGCGCCTCACCCACGTAAGACGGGCAACACGCGCCTCACCCACGTAAGACGGGCAACACGCGCCTCACCCACGTAAGACGGGCAACACGCGCCTCACCCACGTAAGACGGGCAACACGCGCCTCACCCACGTAAGACGGGCAACACGCGCCTCACCCACGTAAGACGGGCAACACGCGCCTCACCCACGTAAGACGGGCAACACGCGCCTCACCCACGTAAGACGGGCAACACGCGCCTCACCCACGTAAGACGGGCAACACGCGCCTCACCCACGTAAGACGGGCAACACGCGCCTCACCCACGTAAGACGGGCAACACGCGCCTCACCCACGTAAGACGGGCAACACGCGCCTCACCCACGTAAGACGGGCAACACGCGCCTCACCCACGTAAGACGGGCAACACGCGCCTCACCCACGTAAGACGGGCAACACGCGCCTCACCCACGTAAGACGGGCAACACGCGCCTCACCCACGTAAGACGGGCAACACGCGCCTCACCCACGTAAGACGGGCAACACGCGCCTCACCCACGTAAGACGGGCAACACGCGCCTCACCCACGTAAGACGGGCAACACGCGCCTCACCCACGTAAGACGGGCAACACGCGCCTCACCCACGTAAGACGGGCAACACGCGCCTCACCCACGTAAGACGGGCAACACGCGCCTCACCCACGTAAGACGGGCAACACGCGCCTCACCCACGTAAGACGGGCAACACGCGCCTCACCCACGTAAGACGGGCAACACGCGCCTCACCCACGTAAGACGGGCAACACGCGCCTCACCCACGTAAGACGGGCAACACGCGCCTCACCCACGTAAGACGGGCAACACGCGCCTCACCCACGTAAGACGGGCAACACGCGCCTCACCCACGTAAGACGGGCAACACGCGCCTCACCCACGTAAGACGGGCAACACGCGCCTCACCCACGTAAGACGGGCAACACGCGCCTCACCCACGTAAGACGGGCAACACGCGCCTCACCCACGTAAGACGGGCAACACGCGCCTCACCCACGTAAGACGGGCAACACGCGCCTCACCCACGTAAGACGGGCAACACGCGCCTCACCCACGTAAGACGGGCAACACGCGCCTCACCCACGTAAGACGGGCAACACGCGCCTCACCCACGTAAGACGGGCAACACGCGCCTCACCCACGTAAGACGGGCAACACGCGCCTC
Organism: Oreotragus oreotragus; assembly: GCA_006410675.1. Lineage (NCBI taxonomy): Eukaryota > Metazoa > Chordata > Mammalia > Artiodactyla > Bovidae > Oreotragus > Oreotragus oreotragus. The sequence continues at coordinate 131,433 of SJYX01019379.1, read as the reverse complement.
ACCCACGTAAGACGGGCAACACGCGCCTCACCCACGTAAGACGGGCAACACGCGCCTCACCCACGTAAGACGGGCAACACGCGCCTCACCCACGTAAGACGGGCAACACGCGCCTCACCCACGTAAGACGGGCAACACGCGCCTCACCCACGTAAGACGGGCAACACGCGCCTCACCCACGTAAGACGGGCAACACGCGCCTCACCCACGTAAGACGGGCAACACGCGCCTCACCCACGTAAGACGGGCAACACGCGCCTCACCCACGTAAGACGGGCAACACGCGCCTCACCCACGTAAGACGGGCAACACACGCCTCACCCACGTAAGACGGGCAACACACGCCTCACCACGTAAGACGGGCAACACGCCTCACCCACGTAAGACGGGCAACACACGCCTCACCACGTAAGACGGGCAACACGCCTCACCATGCAAGACGGGCAACACGCGCCTCACCATGTAAGATAGGTGACATATGGTTGGACTGTAGCCTACCAGGTCCTTCTGTCCATGGGATTTTCCAGGCCGGAGTACTGGAGTGGCTTGCCATTTCCTTCTGTGGGATCTTCCCAACCCAGGGATCGGACCCGGGTCTCACATTGCAGGCAAATATGTTCTACCACCTGAGCCACCAGGGAAGTTGTAAGATAGATCGCCAGTGGGAACCCCAAACTGGTGCTATGTGACAACCTAGATGGGTGGGAAGGGGAGGGAGGTGGGAAGGAGCTTCAAGAGGGAGGGGGCATATGTGTACTTATGGCTGATTCATGTTGGTGTATGGCAGACATCATCACAATATTGTACTTATCTTCCAATTAAAAATAAAATTAGAATGCAGACCACAGTCTCACTCACCCCTAAATTTACCAGACTTCAGGGCCCCACAGTCAAGTAAAGCCACAGCAAGCCCCTCTCAGAATACGCAACCGAAAGCCATATAGCAGGTCACTCACAAGCTTGGCATCTGGGCGCCCAGGGTCAGATACCCCCTAAACCAGGGTGTGGGACACCTGGGCTTAGTGAGCCCCCAAACCTCAGTCAGTCCTGAAGTAATCAATAGGACCCCTAAATGAGCATGTTGTTTAGTCACTAGGTCATGACTGACTCTTTCGTGACCTGTGGACTGGAGCCCACCAGGCTCCTCTGTCCATGGGATTTCCCAGGCAGGAATACTGGAGTGGGTTGCCACTTCCTTTTCCCAGGGATCTTCCTGACCCAGGGATCGAACTCATGTCTCCTGCATTGGCAAGCAGGTTCTTTACCACTGAGCCATCTGGGAAGCACCCAAATGAGCAAAGGGGCTGCCAAACGTGGTCATCAGTAAACCCCAAGCCAGTCAGTCTCAACTGGACAGCTGCGTCCCCAGGCTCACCCAGCCTTGACAGGGGAAGCGGCCCAAGAGGCCGCTCCAGTCTTGCCATCCAGGCTGTCTGCAGCACTAACGCAAGGCTCAGTGGCCCCCTCCGGGCCTCATGTAAGTCTGCACTGTCACAGATCTAGAACCTAGGCACCCAGACCAGGAACGTGGGCTCATGAGCAGCAAAACTTGGCAGGAGGGACTAAGTAGGGATCTGAGTCCCCGGTTTTCATCACCTGCAACAATGCACCTCAACCACCACAGCCACGTGCCCCCAGACTCGACTGTGACCTTCAGGACGCAGTTGTGTTTGATGAAGGCAGGTGAACCAGTCTGATCCCCGAGCCAGAAAGCTCCACAGCCCCCGCCTCAGAGGCCCACTCCTCCCCCAAGGCCTGCGTTTGGGTCTCGTCCTTGATCTTCTCCATGCTGGGTATCTCTGCCGTGCTCACCACCTCCACATTCATGTGCGGACATGTCCCTACCTTGAAAGCCCCTGGCCTTCCGTGTTGCAGATATCCCCAGACCCAATCAAGAACCCTTCAAGTGGATCCTGGGCCCTGGGGTCCCAACCTCTCCTTTTCCACTTTTTTTTTGTGTGTGTCTCATCACGTGACATGCGGGATCTTAGTTCCTTAACTGGGGATTGTACCTGAGCCCTCGTCAGTGGAAGCAAAATGACTGGTCTGCCAGAGAATTTCTTCTCTGGTTTCAACAGCCCAGACTCTTCAGCTTCAGTAACCCTCAAAGAGGGCTCCACACCTAGGCCACGCTTACTCAGGGACCCCAACCCTGGGTGCGGGAGACCCCTGACTCAGTCCACCCCAGGGATATTCAGGCACCAGCATTCTCAGATTCAGCATTTGGAAGGCACCGGGTCCCCAGGCTCTGCACCCCAAACCAGAGGACTCAAGTGACAGTTTCTGCCTCCTCGGACTAAACTGATGGCCCTCAGTCTGATCAACTGCACAACCACACCCCTGGTCTCTGCGTCTCAAGCTAGACAGCTGCTGCAGCTAAGTCGCTTCAGTCATGTCCGATTCTGTGCGACCTCGTAGACGGCAGCCCACCAGACTCCCCCGTCCCTGGGACTCTCAAGGCAAGAACATTGGAGTGGGTTGCCACTTCCTTCTCCAATGCATGAGAGTGAAAAGTGAAAGTGAAGTCACTCAGTCGTGTCTGACTCTTAGCGACCCCATGGACTGTAGCCCACCAGGCTCCTCCATCCATGGGATTTTCCAGGCAAGAGTACTGGAGTGGGGTACCATTGCCTTCTCTGCCCCAAACTATACCCTGAATCTTAATCTCTGTCATAAGAAACTAGGTCCCCTCACCAACTGTCACGCCACCCTAAATGGAGCACCAGACCCTTGGTATGGAAACATAACCCGTCTCCACAATGCCATGTGTCATCTTGAATCGGGTCACTGGATCCCCAGGGTGCATCTCCCCAAGCCAGGCAATTGAGTGTTCACCTGTCACTCCAAAGTAGACTAGCAGAACCCCAGTCTCTGACACCCCAACAGGGTACTTGGTCTCTGTCACCCACAGGAAGCAAGCTAGCTCCCATCTCAGTTCCTCCCAACTCTCCACCTGCACTCCACTCTCAGTCACCCCATCCATCACCCCAAATATATTTTGAGAACCTCAGTTCTATCATTCCAAAGTAAATGATTGGCCTCACAATTTCACCCTCAACTGAACCACTGTTCACAACGTACGTGCATGGCTAAGTCGCTTCAGTCGTGGCTGACTCTTTGCGACCCCATGGACTGCAGCCCACCAGGCTCCTCTGTCCATAGGATTCTCCAGGCAAGGATACTGGCGTGGGTTGCCGTACCCTCCTCCTGGGGATCTTTCCCACCCAGGGATCGACCTTGCGTCTCTTACGTCTGCTGCGTTGGTGGGTGGGTTCTTTACCACTAGCACCGTTGTTCACATGAATTGGCTCCCAATCCAGGGACAAGCAGTCTCTGTCACTTGGAAGGGAGAGACGCTGTCCCCCACCTACGCTGCCTTAGACACCTGGTCTCATCACCTCAAACTAGACAGCTGATCCCAGTACCCGTCCCCCACAATGGACAACTGAACCCTGATCACTGTCAACTCAAACTAGACAAAAGATGCCAGTCATCATCCCAGATAAGAAAACAAGACAGTTACCCCCAAAACACCCTGGATGCCAGTCTCTCAGCCCCACAACACAGACAACCACATCCAAGGCTTTGTCACCCCAGATGCTCCCTGGGACCTCAGTCTCTGCCATGTGAAATTAGACCCTGACTCCAACCTCTGTCACCCCAAATATGCTCTGAGATCCCAGTCACTGTCCTAACAAACGAGACAACCAGACCCCATTCTCTGTCTCCTCAAATGTACCCTGGGACCCCAGTCTCTGATCCCCCAAATGAGACAACCTTTCTATCACCCCCAATATACCCTGGGACCATGGACTCTGTCTCCCCAAAGCCACACAGCCATATCCCTGGTCTCTCACCTCAAATACACCTTGGAACCCAATATTATGATCCCCAAAACTAGGTAACAGACCCACAGCTAAACCCCCAAATATTCCTTGGTACCCCCAGTTTGACCCTCAACAGCTAGATTCCATCTGTCACTCCATATACAACCAGGACCCTAAGCTCTGTCCCACAAAAGTAGGCAAACAGACCTCCAGATTCTGTCCCTGGAATCCAGTCTAACCCTCACTCTCTGACACCCCAAATATGCCCCAGGACTCACTCTCTGTCCCCCTAAACAAGACAATGGTACCTCCAGGCTCTGTCACTCCACACAGGGCACCTGGATACATAAATGTCACCTCCAGCTAGAGACCTGGCCCCCAGCACCTGCAGCCTTTATCATATCAGTCAAACTCCAGTCTGTCATCCTAAACTGGGCAACCAGAACCCTGGTCTCACTTCTGCCAAACTAGACAAGCAAACTTCCATTCTACATCACCCTAAATGCAACCCTTGAGTCACAATCATTTCATCCCCAAATGAACAACTGATCCCTAATCTCCAAACTAGGCAATGAACCTCCTAGTCTCTGTTGCCCTAAATCAGGTTCTGAATCCCAGAACCTCTGGTCTCTGACACCTCAGTCTAGACACATGAATCCCCATTTCTTTCTTTTTTTCCTGGCTGCCCCGGGTCTTCACTGCTCGCGCTGCGCGGGCTTTCTCTAGTTTTGCTGAGCCGCGCCTTTCTCCAGTGGCGATGCACAGGCTTCCTGCTGCGGTGGTTTCTCTTGTTGTGGAGCACAGGCTCCTGAGCGCACAGCCTCCTGAGCGCACAGGCTCCTGAGCGCATGGGTTCCATAACTGTGGCGCACTGGCTTAGGTGCCCTGCAGCCTGTGGGATCTTCTGAGACCAGGGATCAGACCCACGTCCCCTGCACTGGCAGGCGGATTCTCAGCCACTGGGCCACCAGGGAAGTCCTGAATTGCCACTTCTTCTTTTATATATATATATATATATTTTAATTTATCTGGCTGTGTCAAGTCTTAGTTCCAGCATGCAGGATCTTTTTTTTTAGTTGTGAAGGATGTAGTTCCCTGACCAGGAACTTGACCCAGGCCCCCCGCAATGGAAGCATGGCATCTTAGCCACTGGACAATCAGGGAAGTCCCTGAACCCCCACTTCTGATGTCCCAGGCTCTGGCAGTTCACACTAGACAAAGAAACCCCACAGCCCTCCGAAATCTCATGATGACGGCCATCCTGGTCTCTGCCTCTCAAGACAGACAGGAGGAGTCCAGCTGGTCTGTCACCGCAATGAGGCAACCAGACCTGTAGTGTCTGCCTCTTCATACTATCCAGGGGGTCACCCCAACGTCTTTCACCCAAACGAGCACGCTTATGCCCAGTGCCATCACCCTAAACTAAATAACCAGACCTTTGGCCGCTATAATCCCGAGCCAGACAACCAGCCTTGTGTCTCTGAACCTCAAAAGGAATAATCAGACTACGAGTCTCAGACACCCCAATGGAGCCCACCAGACCCCCAGTTTCTAGAGCTCCAAACTAGAAACTGAATCTTCAATCTAGCATCCTAAACATTAGAATTTTGGTGTCTCAACCTAACAACTAGACTACCATTCTGTCACCCTCAAAAAGGCTAGACCTCCAACTCTGACACCCCTAAAGAAATTCCAGAGCCCAGTCTTGGTCACTGAAACCTAGATAATAAGACCCTCAGTCTGTCACGCCAGACTAGACTAGTCTCCATCACCCCAACCTTGACAAGAACCCCAGTGCCTAACACCTCCCACAACTCTGGTCTTGATCACTCCCAACCGGATAAAAGAGTCCCTAATCTGTCACTTAAACTTGGAGAACTAGGGACTTCCCTGGAAGTCCAGTGGTTAAGACTCCACGTCTCCACTGCAAGGGGCGCAGGTTCCACTGCAAGGGGTGCAGGTTCAATCCCTGGTTGGGGAACTAAGACCCTGCATGCAGCTTGCAGCATGTCAAAAAAGAGAAAAAATTGAGAACAAGATCCAGTGTTTTAATCTCAAACTAGACAAGCAGACATTCTTCAAACTAAAAAAACTCAAAAAAAAAAAAAAAAAAAAAATCTCCTGGGGAGTTCCCTGGTAATCTAGTGGTTAGGATTCAGCGCTCTCACTGCCACGGCCTGGGGGTTCAACCCCTGACTGGGGAAATGATATTCAGCAAGCCATGTGGCAGTGCAAAAAAAAAGGCAAATATTGTAAAAAAAAAAAAAAAAATCTCATTTGCTGTCCACTTCACAGCAGAGAGCAGAGAGCCCCCAACCCCTGGTGTCCTAAATGAAACAGGGGCACCCCCAGGCTCTGTCACCACCAGCCAGACAGTATTGCCTGTCTCTGCCGCCTCAAGGAAACAACCAGCCCCTCATCAGGTTGCCCCCAGGGGCCCCCCTACCTTGTCATCCCAAACTAGGGCCCTGGACTCCCCGTGTCATCAGGACTCCCAGTCTGTCACCCCAAGCCAGATAAATGACCTAAAAGTTGACAACAGATCCTCAATTTCCGGGGCTTTTCAGGTAGTGCTAGTGGTAAAGAATCCGCCTGATAATGCAAGAGACCTGGGTTTGATCCCTGGGTCAGGAAGATCTCCTGGAGAAGGAGGTGGCAACCCACTACCCACTCCAGTGTTCTTGCCTGGAGACTGGGCAGAAGAGCCTGGTGGGCTACAGTCCATGGGGTCACAAAGAGTCAGATATGACTGAGGAACTGAGCACTTCAATTTCTATTACCCCAAATCAGGGACTGGACTCCAAGCTGTCACCCCAAACAGGACAATCAGATGCCCAGTCTGACACCCCAGGTGAAGGGCAAGCACACCCAGGTCCTGTCACTCTACACTGGACAAGTAGGTCCACTGACCCTGTCACCCCAAACCTGAGCCCACGAGCTCTTCAATCCATGAAATTGACAGCCAGATCCTCAATCTGTCACCACAACCAGCCAACTGGACCCCCAACTTCCATCACCAAGACAGACAACCAGACTTTTGGTTCTTGCTGAGACACCAAGTCCCCCAGTTTCTGTTTCCCCAAAACAAACCTTTCAACTCCAATTCAGGAAGGGATAGACGGGGAAGTGACCCCCTACTCATGAACAACCCCGTGGAAGCTGCTGGTCTCAATATCAGAGTTAGGGACCTGGAGTCAGTCACCTCCAGATCAGGCCTCTGGCCCGAGTCCCAGCCTCCCACTCCCAGACCTGGGCTTTGATCCCTTGCCCCAGTGATCTCAGTCCCCAGTCCTCGGGATTTCGGACTTGCCTGAAGGTCCCAATTTGGGACATTCACTCCAGGCCCAGCAACAGGAGCTGGGCAGAGTGACCACCCACGCTGATGGCAGTCTCCCCTGGGAATACTGGCATCTGGATTAGCAAACGGAACACCTGCAGCCATCCTCACGCTGGGAACTTGGCCTCTGATTAGACCCAGGAGCCTGACCCGCAGCCCAGCCGCAAACATCCGGGTCTCCTCTGCCAGACCAAGCCCATCCCTGGCGCCCTCCGGGGAGAAGGGCTGGAAGCAGCACTTTTCCGCCCTCTAGTGGCAACCACTGGAACTGCGCCCCCGGTGACTGGGAACACTGTGACCCCGGACACACAAGCCCCCTGGTCTCCCCATTTTGCCAAAAGCCTGGGGGTTCCCTTTGCCTGCTCCCTCCCACACAGGCCAGTCACCAAGCCCCCACCTTCATCGTCCTGGATCTTCTTTTCCTGCCTGTCCTTTCCATTTCACAGTCCCTGCCTCATCTTCCCCAGCTTGGCTCATCCTCCATGGTCTTACTGCCTCCAGCCCATCTCACACAGGACCCCAAAGGATAGGGTTTTGTTTTTTTTTTCCACATTGCGCGGCTTGTGGGATCTTAGTTCCCCACTAGGGATCGAACCTGTGCCCCCTGCAGAGGAAGCACAGAGTCTTAACCACTAGACCTCCAAGGGAAGTCGCTTGGGGATATTCCTGACATTCATACCTGACCTTCTCCCTTCCTTGTTCAAAAGCCTTGCATAGTTTCACATTGCCTTAAGCTATAGTTCAAAACCTCCGCGTGGCTCCCGGGTCCTGCCTGATCCGGGCCCTGCCACCCTCCGCACTGTCGTTTCCTTGGTCACTCCCTTCACCCCAGCCGCAGCAGTGCCTTCACTGAGCGAGGCCTGCCTCAGGGCCTTTGCACTAGCAATTCCCTCCAGCTGGAACACTCTTCCCCGAGACCTCTGAGGGGCAAGCTCCTCCTCACTGCCCAGCAAATCCCTGCCCCTCCACTCTCATCGAGCCCTGCCTTCCACGGTCACCCTCTGGTCACATCCAGTCTCCTGTTTCATAGTCTTGGCTGTCTGAGAGCTTCCTATTGGTCGGGTGGTTGGTTCATGAATATGAGTTTCAAGAAGGCAGGGCCTCAACTGTGGTGCTGTTTTTCCTTCAGCATCTAAGCCAGCATGTCTAGTGGAAACAGGATAGAAGCTACAGATGTAACGTTGTATTATTTACCTAATCACACTTTTGGGGGCTGTGCTGTCTTTGTGGTATGGGGGATCTTAGCTCCTTAACCAGGGATCAAACCCCGGCCTCCACAGTGAAAGTGCCAAGTCCTGACCACTGGACCACCAGGGAATTCCCTCACATTTTAAAAAGTAAAGAAAAAAGTGAAAATACTAATTTACCCTAACATACCCGACCCTAGCATATTCAACAGATACCCAACATATCCACCAGCTTCCCAGGTAGCTTAGTGGTAAAGAATCCACCTGCAATGCAGGAGACTCCAGTTCAAACCCTGGGTTGGGAAGATCCCCTGGAGAAGGAAATGGCAACCCACTCTAGTATTCTTACCTGGAGAATCCCAGAGATAGAAGAGCTTGGTGGGCTACAGTCCATAGGGACTGTAAGAGTTGGACATGATTTAGTGACTAAACAACTACATCCAATAGATTATCCTTCCAATACATAACCAATAAAAAATTATTAATGAGATATTTTATACTCTTTTCCTACTAAGTCTTTGAAATCTGGTGTGTATTTTATACTTACAGTGCCTCTCAATCTGGATCAGCCATGTTTCAAGTAGCTGCTGCTGCTGCTGCTAAGTCACTTCAGTCATGTCCGACTCTGTGCGACCCCATAGACGGCAGCCCACCAGGCTCTCCCATCCCCGGGACTCTCCAGGCAAGAACACCAGAGTGGGTTGCCACCTCCTTCCCCAATGCATGAAAGAGAAAAGTGAAAGTGAAGTCGCTCAGTCTGTCCGACTGTCAGCGACCCCATGGACTGCAGCCCACCAGGCTACTCTGTCCATTGGATTTTCCAGGCAAGAGTACTGGGGTGGGGTGCCAATGCCTTCCCCAAGTAGCTAGTAGCCATATATATCTATGAAGTCACTCAGTCGTGTCCAACTCTCTTGCAGCCCCGTGGACTGTAGCCCACCGGTCTCCTCCGTCCATGGGATTTCCCAGGCAAGGATACTGGAGTGGGTTACCATTTCCTTCTCCAGGCGATCTTCCTGACCCAGGAATGGAACCCAGGTCTCCCGCATTGTGGGCAGACTCCTTACCGTCTGAGCCACCGGGGAAATCCGCCATACATGGCTGATGGCCACCATATGTGACAGAATTCCAGAGCAGTTCTGGGCACTCAGCGGGCCCTCAATAAACACTTACTGAAAAGAACAGTGAGTGAGTGGATTTTGATGAGACCAGAGGGTGGGGAGGCCAGCCTCAACTGGCTGTGTGGGGCGCTGTGCCTCTGCCGGGGCACTTCCGCCGGGGCACTTCGTCCGGGGCACTTCCCGCGGCTCTTCCTGGGGCCGGCTCTGTGTCCCTCCGAGCTCGCGGAAATGTGGCCTCCTCCGCGAGCCCCCCCTGCAGGAGCTCTGCAGCCCCCCCTGTAGCCCCCTCTGCAGAAGCTCTGCAGCCCCCCTTGCAGC
>SJYX01019379.1:92415-108194 GCA_006410675.1 Oreotragus oreotragus | reverse complement strand
AGAGAGGGCCCCTCCCCCCAGAATACAAAATGAGGGGCACTGGAGTGGGCGGTCCCGGGCTCGCGGGGGCAGGAAAGAGACGCGAGACGTGGTGGGGCTGAGGTCAGTAGTAGGTTTCCTTCTCCACCCAACCTGAAGAGACAAAGGAGGGAAGAGACAGAGACGGGAGAGACGGGCACGGAGAGACGCACAAGCAGAGACAGAGAGACAACGGCCCAGAAAGAAGCCCAAAGGGGCAGAGACACAGGGACAGACACAGAAAGGAGGAGGCCCGGAGAGACGGGGAGAGGGAAGAGGTGCCAAGGGGATGGGGAGACGGCGCGGAAGGGAGGCGGGGATGGGAGAGGCGGGAGGAGGGGGCAGACAGTGAGGTTAGCGTCGTCACCGGGCGGCGCTCTCCCGCCTCCCCCTCCAGCTGCCCGGCCCCATTCCCCCCAGCCTCCCACCTCTACCCCCGTTGGCCCCTCACCCCCGGGGTTCCTGCGCAGGATGAGTTTGCGGATTTCGTCGTAGACGAAGATGAGGAAACTGTAGGGGAAGGCACAGAACCACCAGCTGGGCCTGCGGAGAAGCCAGAGGAGCGAGTCAGCGTCGGGCAACTCGGAGGAAAGGAGGGGCCACGCCCAGCGCACTGCCCCCTGATCCTTCGTGCCCAAGGTGACGGGGGCCCTGGCCATGGCTCTGGGCCAGGGTCTACAGAGCCCCACCCCACTCCCCACCCATGACGGTGTTCCACTGCAAAAGCTCCTGGGAGGGCCCTGGAGCAGGTGGTACCTGGAGGGGGAAAGGCACTCACTTGAGAGGGTACATGCGAAGGGCCACGTCCATGCCTGGGCAGTAGGACAGGAAGGCCGCCAGGGCCGTCTCCTCAAACAAGCCAAAGATCAGGATCTTGTTCCTGCAGGCACAGTCAGGGCTGGACCCAGAGAGGCCCACCCAGCATCCCCACCCCATAGACACAGAGGCACCCCCCGGGGCAGACGGAGAGAGACAGACAAGGAGACACACAGGGATGGAAACGGAAAGAGGCAGCGAGTCACAGACGGGTCCAAGGAGATGGCAACGGTGAAATATGAAGACAGAGACACACAGACAGGCCGGGGTATAAAAAGATAAAACAGATCTGGGAGGGACGCAGGAACATCCCAGCAGCCCGTGCACACACACAGGCAGACAGGGAATCCAAGATAGGTGTGACCACTGGAGAGAAAATCAACTCAGAGGCAAAACCAGAACAGACAGACGTGGGGCGGGACGGAGAGCAGCCACAGCGATCACGACCCTCACTTCATGCCCTGCTGGAAGACAGAGTTCCTCCGGGTCTTGCAGATGATCAGGTCAGCCCACTGCACGACCACTATGCTCACGAAGAAAGCTGTGTGGCACGTGAACTCCACCACTTTCCTCTGCTCGTAGGTCTGCGAGGGTGACGACGCACGTGTCAGTGGTCGGCCCCGGCCCCCACTCCTTGCCCACGTGCTCCTTGCATGCACCCCTGCATAGATCCCCAGGGCAAAGTGGGGTCTCTGTCCAGATGGGGTCCCTTGGGGGGACATGTCTGCCCTCTGTAGCTCAGAGCCAGCCCCTCGAGAAGAGTCAGGAAATGGACAAGGAAGGAGAGCATACTGGTGGCCTTAGTTGTGGACCAGAGAACCTGAGGGCCTCCTGGGGGGACACTGGCTGGGCTGTGAAGCGAAGAGAGACTGGGAAGGGGGTCACAAAGGCTTCCTGCCTAGCAGGGCAGAGAGCCTGGCCAGTGGACAGGGCCACGATGGGTTGGGGCAAGAGCTCCAGGAGACCCCTTGTGTCTGAGGAAGGGTCTTGATGACCCCAGGGCAGTGGGGCCATCACAGGAAGCCACCCGTGCATGGATAGGACAGCTCACCGTGGCCCAGGATGCTGTGGGCAGAGACCCCGCCTGGGAGGCCCACGGCCACGCTGTGGGCCCCGGCCCTACGCACCCACTGCTGTCCATAACTGTCCTCCAGGTCGTTAACCGTGCGGTCATCCCAGTTCAGCCGGATGCCCACCAGGTTGCCAGGCAAGAAGCCATTTTCTGCCAGGATCACGAAGTAAGAGAAGAAGCCACCAAGAGCCTGAATCATTCCTGGGGGAGGAGAGCAGGGAGATGAGGAGAGGCTCAGGTGGGGCGGGCAGCCAGCCCAGGGCACCTCTGCGGTCCTCTGCCTGAGCATCGTCCTGGCTGGGCTCCCAGAGGACGACCTGAGGGCGCCACCTGGTGGCGAGCACCTGAAATGGGCTCCCTGGAGCAGCAGACTTGGGGAGGGGCCTTCCAGAGATGGAGAACCTGGAGTCCCTCCCACTTGACCCGGGCCACGTGGACATCAGGAAGTCCCTGAGGACCCCCATGCAGGAATGCCTTTCCCAGGCCTCTGACCACCACCACCAGGCCTCTGCCGGGACACCTGTAAAGCTCTGCACCCTCCCCTCCAGCAGCAGACGGAGGAGGCAGGAAAGGGTGGGGCCCGCCCCTGGGGGTGGAGCAGTGGCGGCCCTCCTGGGGCCATTCAGTATCCCACACGGACCCGGGGAGGCCTTCCCTCCACCCTCCATCTCTAAGTCACCCCTTCCAAACTTGTGGAGTCCCACACCAAGGTCACAGGTGTGAGACCTGGCACCCAGGCCATAGAAGGGGAGCCCAGAACCAAGGTCACCTCTGGAACTGACTGAACCCCACTGTAACTGTTGCCAACCCCGCCCACACTGCGATCCTTCCTGGCCAGCTTCCTGACCCCATATTAGGTAAAAATGCCCACCCCGGTACTCACCTTCTAGCACCCTAACCAGTCACCTAATGCCACCCTTCTAGCAGTTTTCTTCATCTTGAGGCTAAAAAACTGGCTACTAACCCATAAAAAGCATTGATTCTCCCCCACCCACTACATCTGCAGTATCCTCATTATCTCTGCTCCTTGCTCTCAATACACTCACTCTTTTCTGAAATGCTCTGTGTCTGGAGATTCTTCTCCAGCCCACGTTTGGAGTGCCACGACTAGACCTATGGCAGCATGTCCTGATTTTCACTCCACTCATTCAACACGAGGTTCCTGAGTGCTCAGGGTGGGCCAGGCGCTGAGCATTCAGCCGTGAGCCAGTCGGGGGCCCCAGGTCCTCACCGATCTGTCCGTAGGCCATGCTGATGAGTCTCTCATTGACCAGCTTGTCGGTGCGTGGGTTCCTGGGCTGTCGCTTCATGATGTCACTCTCGGCAGCCTCGTACGCCAATGAGATGGCAGGGACCTGGGCAGGAGAAGCTGGTGAATCGGGGTGGTGGTGGGGTACCCTGCCCTTCTGGAGCCTGGGGGTGGCCGGGGCTCACCATGTCAGTGCCCAGGTCGATGCAGAGGATGGTGATGGTGCCCAGAGGCAGTGGGATGTTGGCCATGATGAACAGCAGGAAGGGTGTGATCTCTGGGATGTTGCTGGTCAGGGTGTATGCAATGGACTTCTTCAGGTTGTCGAAGATCAGGCGGCCTGTTGGCAGAATGGGCTCAGACCTCAGCACCCACGCCAGGGCACCCTAGTCCCGCTCCTCCTTCCCTACCCAGTCTAGGCGTCCTTCCTAATCCATTCCCTTACCACCCGCCTTTCCATTCAGACATCCAACCAGGTTGCCTCTGTTCAAACATTCTCAAAATACAACCACTTAGGATGACTGCGTAGCAGTTTCCTTTCCTTCTGTTTCCCCTTTTTTGGCCATGCCGCAGAGATTGAACCCGTGCCCCCAGCAGCAAAAGTGCAGTCTTAACCACCAGGCTGCCAGGGAGTTCCCAGTCTTTTTTGTTGAAGTTAAGCATCCCTGCCTTATTGACCCAGCAATCCTCATCATAGGTTTATAGGATGAGTGTTTATGTCCACCAAAATGCAAGTACAAGAATGTTCACCATCGCTTTGAAAGTCAAAGTCACTCAGTTGTGTCTGATTCTTTGCGACCTCATGGACTATGTATTTCATGGAATTTTCCAGGCAGAATACTGGACTGGGTAGCCTCTCCCTTCTCCAGGAGATCTTCCCAACCCAAGGATCGAACCCAAGTCTCCTGCATTGCAGGAGGATTCTTTACCAGCTGAGCCACAAGGGAAGCACAAGAATACTGGAGTGGGTAGCCTATCCCTTCTCCAGTGGATCTTTTCGACCCAGGAATCAAACCGGGGTCTCCTGCATTGCAGGCGGATTCCTTACCAACTTTATCAGGGAAGCCCCACCGTAGCATTATAATAGCCAAAAAAGAGGGACTTCCCCGGTGGCCTACTGGTTAAGATTCCCTGCTTCCACTGCAGGGGCGTAAGTTTGATCCCTGGTTAAAGAACTAAGATTCCACAAGCCAAATGGCACAGCAAATGATAATAATAAGGGAATTGCCATACTTATTTTTTAAAAAGGCACAGACAAGCAGGCTGTTCTACGGGAGGTGGCATAGATGGTATGATCCCCTTTGTGTAAAAAATAAGGCACCTGACTGCTCACACCTGCTGTTGCCTGTCCCTGCGAGGTGTGGCTCACCACAAACTACCGGGGTCTCACCCTAAGTACTTCTGGGTGATGATTTAAGTGTACTTCAGCATAGCCCAGTGTGTGTACTGAGCCGGGCGATGTGACGTGGGGGTTCACTGTGCCACTTGCTTTGCTTGTGGGTGTATCCGGACTTCCCCCTGCTGAAGGTTAAACCGTGCTGCTTCTTTCACTTCAGAGAGGCCTTCCTTGCCTCTCCTTATCTAGGTAGGACCCCTGCTTGGACTAGGACTCCATGGTTCCAATGCAGGAGGCACGAGTTCAGTCCCTGGTGGGGGAACTAGGATCCCCAGCTCCATGCAGTGCAGCCAAAAAAAATGTTTTTAAAGGTAGGCCCCCATGATCTGGAGGGAAGATGTGGGGTGGGAGGTGGGAGGGGGGTTCATGTTTGGGAGTTAGTGTAAAAAAATAAATAAATACAAAAAAAATAAATAAAGCCAATATAAAAACAAACAAACAAACAAACAAAAAAAGGTAGGCCCCCTGTTGTCATCTATCATAGCACCCTGCTGGTTTTCTTCTTAGCACTTGTCACCATAAATAATTATGTTTTGTTGTTGTTGTTGTTTTATTTTTGTTTTGGCTGTGCTGCATGAAATGTGGGATCTTAGTTCTCCGAACAGGAATAGAACCCAGGCCTCCTGCATTGGAAGCACAGAGTCTTAACTACTGGACTTCCAGGCAAGTCCCTGTAATTATGTTTGTTATGTTAGAATTTGTTAACTTGGGGAAGGCCCCCGCCAGTTCCTGGAGGGCAGGGACCGTGTCTGCTTTGCTCACAGCTGATTCTCCAGCCCCCGGAGTGATGCACAAGGTAGGAGCCCAAGAAATGTCTGGGAGGCGTGAACTAGAGCATCCGTGAGTGTGTGCCCTGCACGTGCGTGGAAGATGTTTTTTGGGGGGGTGAGAAAGGGTTAACCATGTGTCCTCTGGGCCATAGGAGAAGAGGGCTCAGGGCATTTAACCTGAGGCTGTAGGCTCAGCTCTACTGCTTGAATTCTTCCTTATCACGAGTTATTTTTTACACTGGGCACATTTGAAATGTGAGAGAGAGACTGGAAGAAAATGCAACCACAGTGTGAACTGTGAATATTTTTGGATGGTGAGGTTGTGGGCGATGCCACTGTGCTTCTTAATGCTTTTCTGCATTTTCTATAATTATCATGAATTACCTGGATGATCAGAATAAAACTGAACATGAGCAAGCCCCATCTGTGGCCGCATCCATGCCCTTCAGGAACTGGTGCCCAGGGGACCCCGAGGTCTGGGCTCTTGGCTGCCCAGCCTCACCAGCCAGCGCCCCCACAGGGCTGTGCCTCTGCCTGCAACTCCCTTTGCTGGCATTTCTCTGTGTGAAAATTTCCAGTAGCCCTGGGGACTTGGCACAGTGACTCCTGCCCATTCGGGGAAGCTTCCTTGGCCCCCAAATGCAGGCTGGGGGAGAGGCCTCCTTAGGGCCCCTCCGCTGGACCCTCTGCCTCCCTGAGGTTGTACTTCTGAGTATCTTTTAAATATTTCCGCCTCTGCCTTACCCAGCAGACTGGGTCCTCAGTGGGCAACACGGGGACCCTCAAGTGTATCAGCTCAGTCTTGCCCCAGGGAGCCCCCAACACTGTGGGGGGAAGAAGATTGAAAAGGACAAGCTCAGGCTGTACTGGGGGCCTGGTGGGATTCCATGATGTCCCCGTCGTGTACCTGCTGTAGCGCTGGCCTATTCCCCTTGCCCTCCTCGGGCTTCACACAGGGACCCCAGTCTCCAGGGCCACCTGGGCCGACTCACTCACCCTCCTCCACACCCGTGACAATGGAGGCAAAGTTGTCGTCCAGAAGAATCATGTCAGCTGCCTGTTTGGAGACGTCAGAGCCGGCGATGCCCATGGCCACCCCGATGTCGGCCTTCTTCAGGGCGGGGGAGTCATTCACGCCGTCCCCGGTCACGGCCACGATGGCTCCCTGGAGGGGGAGAGGGTGAGCACGGCGCCCGGAGGCCTGGCACCAACCCTCTTCTCATCATGGACCCTGGAGTCCTGGCCCCCGGGCCCCTTCCCCTGAGGGACCCCAGCCCCAGCCCACCTGTCTCTGACAACCCTCCACAATGATGAGCTTCTGCTGGGGGGAGGTGCGGGCGAAGACAATCTCGGTGTGGTTCTGCAGGATCTCATCAATTTGCTCGGAGGTGAAGTCCTTGAGGTCAGTGCCGTGGATCACACAGGCCTTGGCGTCCCTGTGGAAAGCAGAGAGTGGTCAGGACATCCGGACAGATCCACAGACAGGGGGGATGGACCAGGCTCTGAGAGAGGGACAAAGGGCTTTGCGGGGGTGGGGGTGGGGGGATCAGAGATGAAGGGAAATGGTGGGAGGGGCTGCAGGAGGGATGGAGGGCAGACTTCAGGAAGAACTTTGGGACCCTAGACTCAGAGAACAGAGATATGCAGACAAGCAGGAAATGGAAACAGACACACAGAGAGAGACATGAGGATGGGAAAGCTGAGGGAGTCAGAACAGAGATGAGAGAGACAACGACATAAGGACAGGCAGGAAGAGAGACTGACGGACACAGGGACATCATAGAATCCTCTCAGATGGGAATTACTCGCAGCCCATTTCAGAGAGGAGGAAACTGGGGCTCAGAGAGGCTAAATGACTCGCCCAAGGTCACACAGCTCACATGTGGCCAACCTGGGATGTGAGCCTACCCCTTGCCAGCCTCACCCAGCTGGAACACCAGGCTGCCCATCATTAAGACAGAAGAGGAACGGGGCCCAGATGCTGAGTCAACAGAGGAGACCCTGGAGGCAGGGGACCTACTGTCCCAGAGGGACCTGAGTCGGGCTGGACGGGGCTCACCGGGGGTTGACCTGGCTGACGGGAATGTTGAGCCGGGCAGCGATGTCCTCCACAGTCTCGTTGCCCTCGGAGATGATGCCCACGCCCTTGGCAATGGCCTTGGCCGTGATGGGGTGATCGCCGGTGACCATGATGACCTGCGGGCATTGTGTGCAAATGGTCCAGCCTCACCACTGGCCCATGGACCCCTGGCCCTGCCTCCCCAACTGCCCCCCGGGCCACACCTTGATGCCTGCACTGCGGCACTTGCCCACCGCATCGGGGACAGCCGCTCGGGGAGGGTCGATCATGGACATGAGGCCCACAAAGCAGAGGTTGTCGGTGGTGAAGTTCACATCGTCACAGTCGAAAGCAAAGCCCTTGGGGAACTGCTCCTCGGGCAGGTAGTAGTGGCAGAAACCTGGTGTGGGGAGAAAGGAAGAGGGGCTCCAGCCTCAGTCCCCCCTGCCTCCTGCCCACAGCTCCCGTGGCAGCAATCAAACTCCCCAGCTGGCCAGAGTCAGTCCACACTCATTTCTGAAAGATGGCTTCCCCTGTCATCGATTCAATCAATTACGGTGCATTCTGGGAGATCCTATTCTGAGCCAGGCTCTGGGCAGCATCACATCCCTCCTTACCCTCCGGCCCCTGCCCCGGTTTGGCCCCACCCCTGGTGCCCACCAAGCACACGCTCGCCCAGGCCGCCGAGCTCGAGGTAGGCGTTCTGGAAGGCCTCCTTCATCTCTTCATCCAGCGGCTGCTCCTTGCCGTGCAGCAGGATGGTGGAGCAGCGGTCCAGGATGCGCTCGGGGGCGCCCTTCATCACCAGCAGGTACCGGTTGTCATTGGGGTCCTCGGTCTCGTGGATGGAGAGCTGCAAACAGAGCAGAGGGTGGCTGTGCCTGAGCCTCCCAGGGACCTGGAGGCTACCTGCACCCACCCAGGGGGAGGAGGACTCCCTGCCACCCCCTCGGGTGCCAGGATGCCACGGATGCCAGGACGGACCACAGCCAGGCTCGCCAGAGGACACTGCCTGAATCTCTCTGCCTGTTGTCATCTGTTTCTCAGACTCTCTCACAGAGATCTCTGCTCATCCCTGCCCATTTCTATCTCTTTGTCTGATGAATATTTCTTCTCCTCTGTGTCTCTCTCACAGAAATCTCAAGGGTCCTGAGGATACATGCATTTCTCTTTGCCTCGTCCGACGATCTCTCATCTCACATTAGACCCCATCACTGAATCTGTTCAGCTCACCTCTGAAGTACCCAGATTCTGACCTCTTCTCACCCCCGCTGCCTTCCCATCCAGCCACCAGCATCTCTCATATGAAATGTCACAGCAGCACCCCACATCGAGTTCCTGTGTCTGTCCTCCCCTCCCCACTGTATTTTATTCTCTCCCCATGGTAGGCAGAAGGAGACTTTAAAATATGAGAGCCAGTGAAAAATGGTGCAGCCACTTTGGAAAACAGCCTGGCTATCCCCACAAAGCTTAAACATAGGGTTACGACGTAAGCCGGCAATCCCCGGGTGTACACCCAGGAGGCGTGCGGACGATGTCCACACAGAAACTTGTAGGCGGATGTTCACAGCAGCATTATTCATAGTAGCCAAAGGGTGCAAATAACCCAAATGTCCATTGACAGATGAATGGATCAACAAAATGTGATCTCGATATACGACGCAAAGTCATTCAGCCATAAAAAGGAGTGGAGTACTGATATGTGCTACAACAAGGAAGGGAAGGGAAGTGAGAGTCACTCAGCCGTGTCTGACTCTGTGACCCCATGGACTCTACGGGCCATGGGATTCTCTAGGCCAGAATACCGGAGTGGGTAGCCGTTCCCTTCTCCAGGGGATCTTCCCAACCCAGGCATCAAAACCAGGTCTCCTGCGCTGCAGGTGGATTCTTTACTGTCTGAGCTGCCAGGGTAGCCCTGAGGAGCCTGGAAAACAGGGTGCTGAGTGAGAGCTCAGACGCTCAAAAGCACCTATGGTAGGATTCTCCTTGCATGAAGGGTGGAGAATAAGCAAGGGCATAGAGGCAGGACGTAGATTAGTAGTTGCTTAGGGCTTGGGGAGACGGGGGAGGTAGGGGAATAAAGCCAGAGAGTGTGAGGGTGTTTTCTGAGATGATGGAAATTTTCTAAAACTGACTGAATAGATGTACTATATACTCTGTTGTATATACTATACTATGTACTATGTGTGACTATACTCAAACTCTTGAATTATGTACTACGTGGGTGATCTATGATGGTATATGAACTAGATCTCAAGAAAGCAGCTTTTAAAAATGTGAGTCAGGTCCTGTCTCTACCCTGCTCCTTGGCTCATGCCCCCAGCCAGGGTCACACCCAAGGTGTGTCCACAGCCCATGAGGCCTGATGGGACCTGGCCCAGCACACACAGCCCTCATCTCCCACCATGCTTCCTGGCTCCACAACCCCTGACTATTGTTCAGACACCTCAACACATTCCTGCCTCAGGATCTTTGCACATACTATGCCCACTGCCCCCAGATACCTGCAGGGCTTCCTCCCTCAGCACGGTGACTTCCTGACATATTCCAAATTTCCTCCAGTCCTCATGCCTCTGTCATTGTCTGTCTCCTGGCACAGGAGCATAAGTTCCCCAAGAGGAGGACCTTCACTGTTTCACTCACTGCTGTTATGTCTTCCCAGCACCTAACACGAGCGTCCCAGACATATGGTGGCTGCTTAAAAATATATCTGCTGAATGAATGAATGAGATCGCTGGCTGGTTCCCACTCTGCTGCAGGAAATCTTTACTCCTCTGCCTCCCACTCCCACAGAGACCTCGCTCTCACTCCCATCTCTGTTCCTCTCTCCACTATCAGTCCCATTTTACAGATGGGGAAACTGAGGTTCTGGGAAAGTTAATAGCTTGCCCAAAGCAGGAGGGCAGTGGGGCAGGGCTGACTGCTTTTTGGGCATCACAGAGAAAGTGGAGAGCCCCACGGTACCTGGTACTTGTTAGTGGAGTTGAAGGGGATCTCAGCCACTTTCTTATTACGTTCACGCATCAGCTTCACAGAGCCAGAGGACAATTCGATGCACTTGAGCAGAGCAGATTCGGAAGCATCCCCAGCCACATCCCTCTGTAGGGCGGAGAGAGGGCTGTCAGAGCAGAGAAGCACGGGGTGGGCAGGAGCCAGCTTGAGGCCAGTGGGAGATGGGACCCACCTTGAGCACGGGGACATTGTCCTGACCCCCCTTGAAAACAGCACGGTTGCAGAGTCCAGCGATGTGGGACAGGGCTACCCAGGTGTGCGAGCTCTTGTCGAATGAAGTCCCTGAAAAAGCCACCAGTCAGGGCAAGGGGCACCCGGGGGGCGGGCCAAGCACCCTCCTGTCTGGGCTCCACCCTCACCTGACTGGTCCTCAGTGGTGTCGGCCTCGTGGATCTGGTTGTCGAACCACATGTGGGCGACTGTCATGCGGTTCTGGGTGAGGGTCCCTGTCTTGTCTGAACAGATGGTGGACGTGGAGCCCAGGGTCTCTACAGCCTCTAGATTTTTCACAAGGCAGTTCTTCCGAGCCATGCGCTTGGCAGTCAGTGTCAGACACACCTGGGTCATGTGTAAGGACAGGTGAGTTACAGATAGAGTCAGTGGCAGGGCTGGGCCGGCAACATGACTATTCAATAACCCGACTGCTAGCCCAAAGAGAATCCTGAGCAAAGAATCACCCAGAGACTCCACCCAAGGCACTGACTCATAGAAACGGGCTCAGATGCACCCCCCAAAATATACTAGAATGTTCACAGCAGCAACATAACAGTCCCAAACTGAAACAACCAAAATGTTCTCTAACAGCAGAAGAGAAAATGGGAGAAATAAAAGACGGGGCTACTATACAGAGATGAAAAAGGAAAAGAGATCAGTGACTACAGCCTCATGGGTGAAGCTCAAAAACAATGTTCAGCAAAGAAGAGCCAGAAGCAAGAGTTGCTGCTGAATGATTCCACCGATGTGAAGTGAAAAACCACTGTTTGAAACCAGGCTATCCTAGGGGTAATCCTGGGGTTGTGGGGGAAGGGCTGAACAAGGTCTTGAGAAGGCCTCTAGGGAGCTCCATGTGGGTGCAGCTGACCTAGGGTGTGTTCAACTGACTCCAGCTCATCAGGTTGTATGTTCATACATGTGTACAGTGTAGGTCAATAAAAGGCCTTGACCTAGAGTAGCTTTGAGTATGCTAATATGGAAAAGTTTGCAGGATCTATTGATTCTAAAAGAATCAAGGAGTAAAACAGTATTCCTAGGATGGTCCCTTCTGTGTACACTGAAAACAGTTACTACATATGTGTGAATATGCCCACCCCTGCTGGAAACAGTGCAGTGAGCCTGCTTCTGAAGGGAGGTTGATGGCTAGGCTAGGCAATGGGTCCAGACTGTTATTTTACTCTTTAACTATTTTAATGTATTCTTTTGATTTTTTACTATGAGGGTGTGCTTCTTAATTTTGTAATAACTTCAAAAATGATGGGGTGGTTAGCTTGTGGGATCTTAGTTCCCCGACCAGGGATCAAACCCAGGCCCTTGGCAGTGAAAAAACGAAGTCCTAACCACTGGGCAGCCAGGGAAATCCCTGTTGGTTTGTTTTGTTCATGAGGCCCGCTGAGTCCCAGGACCCTCCTTCTTCAATGTCTGGGAGGATTTGGCCCTTGATGTCTTGATTGCAATTCGGTCCCCCAAGTTGCAATCAAGATCATTGCCATTGGACTTCAGTGGTGAAGAATTTGCCTTCTAATGCAGGGGGCACAGGTTTGACTCCTGGTCTGGGCACTAAGATCCCACATGCTGTTTGGTGCAGCCAAAAAATAAACAAGTAAATAAAATAAGATCATTGCCTAAGGGTTCTTCATGCGGCAACTAAGACCCAGTGCAGCCAAATAAAAAAACTTTTTAAAAGAAAAGATCTCTGCCATCAGGCCGCCAGCCCCCTCTTCCCTCAGACGCAGGGGTCTGGGCCTTACAGTGACAGTGGCCAGCAGGCCCTCTGGGACATTGGCCACGATGATGCCGATGAGGAAGATGACAGCCTCGAGCCAGGTGTATCCAAGAATGAGGGACAGGATGAAGAAGGAGACGCCCAGGAAGACGGCCACACCGGTGATGAGCTGGATGAAGTGCTCGATCTCGATGGCGATGGGCGTCTTGCCCACCTCCAGCCCCGAAGCCAGAGTGGCGATGCGGCCCATGACGGTGCGGTCACCCGTGGCCACCACCACGCCCCGAGCCGTGCCTGAGGGGATGGGGCTGAGGCTCAGTGAGGTGCAGTGGGACCCCGAGCCCCTGAGGTGCGTCTGTCTGTCTGGACCAGCCTGGCCCCACCCGGGTGCCTGCCCCACGCTGACCGTCTCACCTTCCACGCAGTTGGTGGAAAAGAAGGTGATGTTCCGAGTCTCCAGGGGGTTGTCGTGCGTGCAGTCGGGGGAGCGGGTCTGGGGCTCTGATTCGCCGGTCAGGGAAGAGTTGTCCACCTGGGGTGGGGCACAGGGGACAGGGCTCAATCCCAGGCCTGGGGTCAACTGGCATGTGCTCAGAGGAGATTTGTTCGTTTGTTTTGTTAATGAGGCGGAAATCTCATTAATTAAGGAAACCTGTGTCTGTGGTTTCACAGCTAGAGACCTAGAAGTCTGGGTGTCTGTCTGGAGGACAGAGGTTGGGCTCTTGAAGGTGGAGAAGGTGCCACTTCTAGGCAAGGTCAAAGGTTCTTGCAGGTCTGATGGAGGAGGAGGGGGCCTGGACTTCTGGGTCTGAGGGAGGAGGGGCTGGGGGTCTGGACTCCTGGGCCGCTCCAAGAAGGGCAGAGCTGGGCCCCACGCGCACCTTGCAGCCGTGGGCTGAGATGATGCGCAGGTCAGCTGGAACTCGGTCTCCACCCTTGATCTCCACCAGGTCCCCGACCACCACCTCCTCAGCGTTCACCTGCATCTTCTCACCTTCCCGGATGACCAGGGCTTGCTGCGGGTGGGATGGAGAGGCGTCACCTCCCTGACGCTCTCTGCCTGAGGTCACTGGGCACAGCCTTGGTAGCTGTCCACACCCCACCTGGCCCCTTCCTGGGCACCCCTCACCTGGGGAACCATGTTCTTGAAGGATTCCATGATCTTGGAGCTCTTGGCTTCCTGGTAGTAGGAGAAGCAGCCGGTGATGATGACCACGGCTGCCAGCACGATGCCCAGGTACAGCTGTGGGGAGACTCAAGGTCACAGCCCGCCCCACAGCGACTCCCCACCGGCCCTGCCCTGAGATGCGTGCAGTCTGGGGAGAGAGCTTTGAGTAAGCGGGCTTCTGCAATCGTATGTCTGACCTCAGGCTGTATCTATTTGAGGGTCTGGGTCTCCCTGGCTGTCCATGTTTGAGTCTCTCTCTCTTTCTCTTTTTAAAAACATGTTTGTTCTATTTATTTATTGGCCTCACCACACAGCTAATGGGGTCTTAGTTCCCTGACCAGGGATCAAACCCAGGCCCTGAGCAGTGAAAGCACGGAGTCCCAACCCTTGGACCACCAGGGAATTCCCTTGAATCTCTCTTCCTGAACAAAAGTGTGTCTGAGCCCCTGGTCTGTCCATCTCGCTATGTTGTGGGTCTTTCAGCCCACGTCAGAGAATCGCTGTGTGTGCCGTGTCTGTCTGTGTCGAGGGCAGCGTGCCTGTCTGTCTGTCTGACTGCCTGACTCTACATGTAGGAGACTGCGTCTGACTCTCTCTAGCTGGATCTCTGTCTCTGTTTCCCTCTGCTGGTCTGCGTAGGCCTGAGACTCTGGGTCTGTTCGCCTGTTCGGGTTTTAATTTCTGAGCATCCTGTCTGCGCTCGACTCACACCGCTCTGTCCGCCACCAGGTTATGCCTGCCACTCTGTGTGCTTGGGTGCTCGTATCTGTCTGTCTATCTATCAGTCCATGTCTGTGCCTGTGCCTGTGAGTCTGAACTAGGTAGCCATGCTTGAATCTACGTGTTAGTGTGACTGCCTGCACTGACTCTCTGTGGGTGCATGCACATGTGTGGGTGCATGCATGCAAAGACCTCCATGTAGTCAGAATACAGGCCTATGTTTGTGAGCATCGTGTCTGTTGAGACTGTGTGTGTGTGTCCCCTGTGCTGAGTGAACAGGACCTGATAAATCAGCGCGTGGGTGTGCCTGGGTCTCTACGTGAGCCCATTCACTGAGCATCTTTCAGGCCATGACCACCTGCTTGTGTCTACCCTCAAGGCCAGTGATGTCACAACACAGCTTTGGGATGGAGCCCCGGCTCATACTTCCTACTGTGTGACCTTGAACAAGCAATTTGGTCTTTTTCATTTTTTTGACTGTGCCATGTGGCTTGCAGGATCTTAGTTCCTAACCAGGAATCGAACCCAGGCCCCCTGCAGTGGAAGCGCCAAGCCCTAACCACTGGATTGCCAGGAAGTCCCATACTTGTCCTTTCTGAGCCCGTTTTCCTCCTTGCATCTCCGGTTCTCTCACTGAGTGATTGTGAAAGTTAGATGGGAAGAAGTTGGAGGCGGGGCTTTGAAAAGTCCAAGGGGAGACGTGAGACAAGCCCGCCCGTCTCTATGCGGAGGAGCTCCTGGGCGGGGCCGGGTGGAGGGCACTCACGTTGTCGCCAGAAGGATCGTCCTCTGTGCCCGCCTGGATGCCGTAGGCCAGGAAGCAGAGGATGGCCCCGATCCACAGCAGGATCGAGAAGCCCCCGAAAAGCTGGCGGCAGAACTTGACCCACTCTGGGGTGGTTGGTGGTGGTGTGAGCGCGTTGGGCCCATCTCGGGCCAGGATCTCCTGGGCTTTGCTGTGGGTCAGACCCTGGGGGACACAGGACTCACATAGGACCTTCCCGGAGAAACCCTGGCACCCCAACACTACGCAGTACCCTCAGGCATTGGGGGGTCACGCCTCCCCCACCCCCACCCCGGGGACCCCTGGCCCTCCAGCCCAGCCGCACCTGCACACAGTCGGTGTTATATTTCCGGCAGACCTCTTCCACGGACATCTTGTGCTCTGTCTGAGGAACGGGAGTTTGGGGAACATTGGGTGAGCGTGGAGGCCTGGCGGTGGAGGGGTGGCTAGGGGAGGGCCTGCTCCTGGCGGGCGCAGAGGGTGGGACTCACCATAGCCACCTCCTTCTTGAGGTCGTCCAGGTCCCGGCGGTCTTTAGTGCCCTTGGTCTTCTTGGGCGAGCCCTTGTCATCTTTCTTGTCCTGCGAGGTGGCGACACGATAGCTGTCAGAACCACCAGACTGCGGGCGAGAAGGGGTTACAGGGGGCACCGGCCCTGCGGCTGTGCAGCTGCGTCTCCGGACAGGGCCTGCTCTGGGGGCTCCGTCTGTCCCTGCCCTGCGGCCCGGGTGTCACTCAGCACTCCCGAGGCTTGTCTCCTCCTATTGCTTCCAACC
>SJYX01019379.1:62588-88530 GCA_006410675.1 Oreotragus oreotragus | reverse complement strand
CCCCCCACCCCCTCCCTGTGGCCCCGCCCCAGACACTCAGGGAGGGATCCAGGGCTGCAGCTGAGGGGTCAGGTGGTCAGCCAGGGAAAGAGGCGGCATCTGCTGGAGAAACTCACAGACAAGGACACACGGACACAGAGGAAAGGGCATAGCCGGGCACGCACAATACCTCCACAACACTCATTTGCACTCATAGCCCTCAGCAAGGCACTCAGTCTCCCTGCCGTGGCTCTCCTGCTCCCCCCAGCCCCCAGGTCTGCTCCCCCAGATTAGGAGGTAGACATACGCTGCAGACCCAGGCTGCTCCGCACTGCGGAGCAACCCCATGAGGGCCTAGAAGGAGAAAGGGAGGTCATCGGGTGTGCATCTCAGAGTCTGGACCTACGCCCGCCTGGCCACGGAAGCAGACGGGCTTCAACACACCCAGACACAAACACCGGCGTTCAGACACACCCAGACAAGGGTGCAGGCATTCAGACAAGACCCGGGCCACACAATCGCAGGAGAACGGTGCTGCCAGGCCTTACAGAACCAGGAACGCAAGCACGCACACGCACATCTTCGGCTGAGCAGGGAACCACACCAGGTCAGACAGAGAGGCCGAAGGCCGGTCCGTGCCCCGCGGACCTCGCACACAAAGGACACGCCAACATGCGCCACAGACTCCCGCCGATCCAGGCGGCCCCGGGGCACACACTCAACCAGCAACACAACCACACGGACGGGCAGGGTCAGCTGGCTCCCAGGGTCCCGCCCCCGGGTCCCGGAGAGCAGAGGTCCCAGAGTCCTCGTCCCCCGCTCTCCGCAGACACTCAATGTCACTGGACCCACAATGTCACACACACACACACACACACACACACACACACGCACACAGGCATCGCCTGGCTGGCCCGAGCACCTACCCCCATCTTGGCGGCTCCGGGGGACAGGGGCACGCGGGCGGGGCAGGGGCCGAGGCAGGGGGCCTCAGGGTGGGCTCAGGCGCGGGCTCGGGCTGGGGGCCTCTGCAGCGCCCGCGCCTCGGTCCGCGCGTGGGTCCGGCGGTCAGCCGTACAGCACAGAGTCTGCGGCGCCCGCCGCCTCCTCCGCCTCCTCATATGCCCGCACCCGCGGGGGGGCCGGCGCCAGCCAATCAGGGGCGCCGCCGCCCTGATGGATAGCCCGCGGCCCCGCCCCCGGTACTGCAGCTGTTCTCCCCGCCCCCCAGCCTCCGCAAAGTGGCGGCTAGGCGGCAAAGGGGGAGCGCTGCGGGAAGCGGAGAACCCGGAGACGACCCCCACAATGAGGGACCTGGAAACCCCCGCCGTGTGGGGTGTCGCCTCCAAGGAGGGGGCGCTGAGGGTGGGAGAGCCCCGGAATCACCCCTCATTGTGTGCCACCAAAGGGAAGGGTGCGCTGTGGAAGGTGAACACGGGGCTGGGGGGGGGAAGCCCCGTAAGCCACTGCAATAAGGCACGAGGGCCAGAGCACCCTTCTCTGCAATGAGGCAGGGGGAGCCCTGGAGACTGTGGGGTGCTGTTCAGGAGGGGAGAGGGAGGGAACCCAAGAGGCAAGAAAGACACCCCGCAATGAGCAAGGACGCTGCAGAGGGGCCGGGGCCCCGAGGCCCCTCACTGTGTGACCTCCCCCCACCCACTATGGCATGGCAGTTACCCAACGAGACACAACTGCACAGGCACACAGGAGACACATCACAGCCAGAGAAGCCCACCAAGCATCGGACGCACACCCGACCACCCAGCCAGCAGAGACGCTGGGGACGCCCACCAACACCACAGCACACACTGCAAATTCACAACCACATTCCATCACACACCAGCTTATCACCTCCCACACATCCCACAGTACCCCATCAAAACAAGCCCAGAGACTCACAAACACACAGCAAGGAAAACACACGGAACACACACACTGCACACCCCATCACACCACAACAGAATCACACCACAACAGAATCACACAGGCATAAAATGCCCACGCAGAGGAACACGCACCCTTAAAACATCACCTCACAGACACACATGTCACATGCTCCGTCATAGCTGGCCTTAAACCATCTCTCACAGAGACCAGTAAACATTTCACCCATGGGCCCATGAACCAGTACACATTGACACTCAGCACCGTCACACAGACACAGGCCTCACACTGCCCCAGACCCCACTTGAGCCTTTGTGGGCTCTGCTGTGTAGTCACACACCATCACACACACTCCTCCCCAATGTATCTGGGCACACGCAAAGACCCTCCATGCCAAACTGCCAAAGTATTGCTAATTGTGAATGACAGACAAAGGGTGCACTCAGACACACTACACTCATCATGTAATGCAGTGCTGTCTTATACTCTTGTATTGTAGCTGCAAACACCCCCAAGGCCCACACCCCCACGCCATGCACATCCCAGCTCGGTGTATACTGATACACACACACAGATGCACAGCTGGCACTCACACCCCAGGCCTGCCACAATACACACGACACCCCATCGGCCGCCCACTGGAGTTACAGCCTCCCACCCACACCTCTCTGCTCTATGAGGAGCACTCCCAGACTCTGTGGGGATGGCAGAAAGGGCAGAAAGCAGACAAGAGTCTGTCTCTGTAGCTTTTTCAGAATGTGGATATCCTCCCACCTATGGAGGTCGAGATGTGGGAGACAGGCAAGGGGCATGAAGGTTAAGGACCAGGTCCCTGATATGTGTGAAAGGCTGAAGGTTAGAGTGAGACACACAAAAATGGGAGATTCAAAACCACAGAACCACAAGGACAGGGAGACTGGGCCAGAGAGTAAAAGGGGGCAGGCAGGTGAGTTCCTTCCTTCCTCCAGCACCCAGAGCCTCAGCCCAATCCTGTACTCTGACCCGTCCCCATCCTTCCCTCTGTCCTTTGTTGCCATAGTAACAGGGAGGCAGTGTATGCAGCAAAGGAGGCTGGGCTTACAGATCTGGCCTGTCTCCATGGAGACTGGTTGGGGGGGGAGGAGCCACATTTTCTAGCCCTGGTAGTTGGCCCCTCTGCGGAACTCTGTCCCCTTCCAAGAGGAGGATGGGAGGGAAGGAGGGAGGCTCTGTCAACATACTATCTTTTTCCTCTCCACCTTTTCCTGCAGGGATGAGCCTGGACCGTGGCAGAGAGATTGGGGGGATGGAGAAGCCTGGGGGGGTTTCAGGATCCCAGGAGATTCCTGGCCTTCTCTCCTCCTGCTCACCAGCTGGGCTGGGGGAGACTACACCCCCAGAGAGGCTCATGTCCCCCCTCATGCACACCCTCCTCAGTTTGGGGAGACTGATGACTGTGCATAGTGTTCCCAGCGTGAAGCTTTGCGGAAGTTGGGTGGGGGAGGAGGAAGATTTACGAAGGTCACAGGGATGGATGGGGACAAGGGAACTCAGCAAAAGAGATGGAAGGAAAGACTAACCGGAGGAATGGACACACAAGAGTTCAAAACCAGAGAGATGCAAATAGGAAAGGAAAAACAGGAAGACCGACAAAGACAGACAGACTGGCAAAGACAGAAATGAGGAAACAGATGGAGGAGACAGATCAACTGCATTACTTAGTGAAGATGACAGAGAGACACGGGGACACAGAGAGCCAGGCAGACATGTTTGGCAAACTGGGGAGACAGAGATAAACTGACGGGACAGAGCAGAAATGGGGGTAGGGAAGACTCAGAAGTGGGAGACCTGATGCTTGGCATTGGGACAGAGAATGGGAGAGACCACAAATGTCTGCAGCCGGATTCTATCACCTTGACGGACTGACATTCCCGCTCAAGGGCAGAGACATTGATTAGTCTCTAAGAGATGTGGAAACAAGAAACATCCCGGGACACAAGTTCGCCCCCACACCCTCCTCTAAAGGGCACACATGTGGCAAGTGTCTGAGACACGGAAGAGGCCAGGTTGAGACGGGGTGCTGCGTGACGGGCGGGGTCCCCCGGATGTGGCGTGCCCAAGCACTGCGAAGGCTGACAGGTCCTGTCGGGGAGACAGGGCGATGCTGCGCGCCAGGCCGGTGCTGAACGGACAGCTCCCGAGCTCTGGGCCGCGTGCCCGAGGGGCGGGGCCCAGCCTCGCTCCTTTCCCTCGCTTGATCTCTAGCATTTCCACGGCTCGGGCCCCGTAAAGTCTACATCTAGTCTTCCAAGGCTTCTTGTTTCTCGCCTATCTCTGCTCCACTTCAGTCTCTGCTTCTCTCAGCCCCAACCCCCAGTCTCTTAACCTGTTTTCTCTGTCTACCCCTCCGCTCTCCCATTCTGTCTCACCCTTCTTCCACCTCATTATGGCTTGTCTCCCTGTGTCTTCCTCTTTGGCCTATTTCCCCATCCCTCTCTGCTCCCCTGCGTGGTCTCTCCCCCATCGCTACTCCATTTCTGTCTCTTCCCTTTCTGTCCCATCTCTTTCTCTCCACCTCTCCATATCTCCCCCTTCCAACTCGGCCTCGTTTTGGCTCTGGCTGTGTGACCTTCACTCGTCCTTTCTCAGCGGCAGTTTCCACAGAAACTTCCAGCGGGGCGGGGGAAGGCGGGGACAGAAAGCAGACCCACCCTTTTCCCTGTTCCACCGGCCCTTCGGCCTCGCGCCCCCCCCTTCCACTGGGATTTCTCCCTTCCTCTCTTGGGGGCTGGGGAGTTATGTTTTCAGCAGAAACACAGGATCAGGGGCACAGACAACTGAAGGTGGTCTCAGGGAAGTACACACATGCATTACAAAGCCAACAAATCACCCTAGCCCGGGCACACACCTGTCCCCGTCGGGCCAGCCGGGGCACCACCACGCGGAACTGTTCACTCGCCCTCCCCTCCCCCAGCCCCATCTGCTTTCTGTCATTCTATGTCTCCTTTTCCTGGTGTCTCCGCCTCTCCAGATCCCTGCATCTCTCCATCTGTCTCAGGGAGAGCTGCCTCCTTCTGTCCTGGGAGAAGGTCAGTGGAGAAGGGCCAGCTGCTCGGACCTGCGCTGACCTGCTCTCTGCGGGCAGGGCGGAGAATCGAGAGAGTGAAGGGGTGACCATCCAGTCTGTGGTTCTAAGCAGACTCCCTGGGGGGTGGGGAGGGGAACCCCAAGCCTTTGGTGCCCTCACACCCCCAGGAAATGAGACCTGCGTATCCCCAGCTTTGGGGTTTTGTTCTTTTTTTTATTCCAACAGGGACTGGGCTGTGGCGGGGGAGGGATGGAGGCCCAACTGACCCCCTCCCTGTGGGGGTCTCATAGAAATTCGGAGGTTTCTCCCCAAAAAAATGAGAGAAAGAGAAGAGTCGAGGGGCGCCAGGGGACACCCATCTGCCCAGAGGCTTCCCACTTCTCCAGAAGTGGGGAGGGCTGCGTCAAGTCTTGGGGAGCCTGAGCAGTCCCAGGAAGGGATTCTCCCCGCGGACTGCTTGCCGCTTCCGGGAACGACCCCTGCAGTCCCGGCCCCCGGAGTCCTTGGTCCCTGCGCTCCTCTCTGTCCGCAGTCGGGGGCGGAGTGCGGGCGTCCGCGGCTTCCTCCGCCGAGTCCACTAGGGGGCGCAGGCGGGCTCTGGAGCCGAGCCTCGGACTTCGCCGGGAACCGAAGGCAAAATCGCGGCGTCCGGCGCGCGGCTGGCGCAAGTCCCGTCCCTCGCCCACTGGGGAAGCGAGGGCGACCGGGGCCTGGGGCGGGCCCGGCCCCAGCGTCAGTCCGGGCGCCCGCCCGTGGTCACTCGTGCTCGGCCAGCTCGCGGGGGCCCCGCCCCGCCCCGGCCCCGCCCGACCACCGAAGCCGCCCCCGCGGGTCCCCCCGCGGGGGCGCGCCGGCCCCGGACGCCCGCAGCGCCTGGATGCGCCGGCACTCCTGGCAGACGCGCACGTGGGTGCAGGGCGTGGGGGCGGGGGGCCGGGCCCCGCCTGGCGGCCCCGGATCGTCCAGGAGGCGCTGGGGGCCCCCGTGCGCGCTGCCCGCATCCGCGCCAGCGGAGTAGAGCTTGCCGTTGCTAAGGCGCATCTCGCGGACGGCGCGCAGCGACAGCAGGGCCCGGCTGGGACCGCCGGGCCGCCGGCGCCGGCGGGAACGCGACGTCTTGCGGCAGGACACGGCGTGGCGCAGCTCCTGCAGCATCTCCTGGCACACCGACACCTGGGGGCGGCGCGGGGCGGCGGTCACGGTCCGCAACCTCCCTGCCGCGCGCCTCCTCCCTCTCTGCCCCCCTGGTCCTCCAGGCCACGCTCTTCACAGCCTCCTGCTCTCCCCGCCCCACCACTGTGTCCACCTCTCTTCCTCTTTCCCACCTGCGCTCTCGTCCTCGCCCTTCCTTCCATCCTCTCCTCACTCCCTGGTCTCCTCCCTCGCAGGTCCCTTCTCTCCGCGTGCTCCTCCTTCTTCTCGCCTCTCAACTCCTGTCTGTCCTCCACTTCTCTCTCCCGTCTCACTTCATTCTCTGGATTTGTTCTTAAATCGGCCCTTTACCTCCGAGCCATGCTCCTCTCTTCCTACTATCTCGCCTCTTGTCTTTTCCCTCAAAAGTTTCTAACTGCTTCTAGTCCTTGCCTCCTACTTGTTCTCCATCCTCTGTCACTGATACTGTGCTCGGTACTGACCGCCTACTGGTGGCTCAGATGGTAAAGAATCTGCCTGCATAGCAGGAGACCCAGGTTTGATCCCTGGGTGGGGAAGATCCCCTGGCGAAGGCAAGGGCTACTTCACTCCAGTACTCTTGCCTAGAAAATCCCACGGACAGAGGAACCTGGAGAGCTACAGCCCATGGGGTCGCAGAGTCAGACACAGCTGAGTGACTAGCACTTTTACAGCGTCCCGGCAGACCACCTGCAGCGTCCCAGGCACTGTCTGGGAGCATTAGAGGCACAGCAGGGAACAGGTGGAAGCCCCTGCCCTCCTGGAGGTTACACTCCAGCACGCAGAGACAAAACCTAAAGACATAGTATATTCGATGGTGGTGAGTGCTTTGGAGAAAAATTCGGAAAAGAGATAGGGGTGTGTGTGGGGAGCAAGGCTGAATGTTGAGAAGAGGGCCTGCAAGTAGACAAAGGCAGGGCGGGATGTGCAGGGGCCCCAGCAGAAGGGCAGACAGTTCCGCTGGATACAGGTGCGGAGCTGCTGGAAGAACCCGGAGCAGGTCAGGGTGCTTGGGGTGGGTGGGCAAAGGGGCGTGGGAGGAGATGAGGTCAGCGGAGCAATGCGGGCTGGCTTGTTTAAGGCCCAGAGTCCACGGTAAGCATTTGGCTTTTACTCTGAGTCAGATGAGCCGACTCACTGGAAAAGACCCTGATGCTGGGAAAGATTGAAGGCAGAAGGGGACAGCAGAGGACGAGATGGTTGGATGGCATCACTGACTCAAGGGACATGAGTTTGAGCAAGCTCCAGGAGATGGTGAAGGACAGGCAAGCCTGGCGTGGTGCAGTCCATGGGGTCCCAAAGAGTCGGACACGACTGAGCGCCTGAACAACAACTGAGGCAGAAGAGTTTTAGATACAGGACTGCTNAGATGGTTGGATGGCATCACTGACTCAAGGGACATGAGTTTGAGCAAGCTCCAGGAGATGGTGAAGGACAGGCAAGCCTGGCGTGGTGCAGTCCATGGGGTCCCAAAGAGTCGGACACGACTGAGCGCCTGAACAACAACTGAGGCAGAAGAGTTTTAGATACAGGACTGCTGTGCTTTCACCAGATCACTGTGAGAAGCTGTGCTGAGAAGACTGTAGGGAGGCCAAGGGCAAGAGCAGGGAGCCCCCTAAGAAACCACTCTGATCACCAGGCAAGAGATGGCAGTGACTGGACCAGCGTGGTGGTGGCCGAGGAGGTGAGAAGAGTTTGAATTCTGGGTGTGCTTCAAAGGTGGAGCCCACAGTTTTTGCTGAGATCAGGTAGAGGGTGCGAGGAAGAGGGAGGGGGGAAGGGTGACCCCACATATTTTGGCCCCAGCAAGTGGAATGACAGTGCGGCCCGATGGGTGGGCAGGAGCTCCGAGTTGGCCACATGACGTCACGCACCGCCTGGCGGACATCCACGAGGAGGTGCAGAGTACAGGGAGCTGGCTTTATAAACCGTGGGTTCAGGGAGAGGTCCCTGGAAGGGATACACACTGGGGGTTATGGTGGTCAGCCTCCAAGACCCTGCCCCCAGGGTGTTCACACCCTTGTGTAATCCCCTTTGCCTGTGTAGGAGGGTCACTGTGTGATCCACAGAGTAAGGCTAGGTCGGCTGACATTTCGGCTCTCTCTTGGATCCCTCGCTCTGGGACAAGTTGGCTGCCACGGCTTGAGGACACTCAAGCAGCCCTATGGAGAAGTGTCTGAGTGAGGAACTGAGGCCTCCTGCCCACTGCCATGTGAATGAGTGTATTTTTATTCTATATCTCAGGATGTTTTGACATCTTAAACATCTTGCTAGCCAGGGAGAGATCACCCTCCCAGAGCTAGCCGATTCTTAGGGACAGCGAAGGGTTGGGAACCTGCCTTTCATATGAAAACCCAACCAGTTCTGAATCTATACTCCCCCTTTATCTGACTCACACACCAAACTCTAAAACAACCCAGAGCAGGTACCAGACAAGTAGAGACGACCCCTCTAGCCCATAGCCGGCTAACAGCGTTCACATGGCCGAGTACTAAGCCATTTCCCCACTTGCCTTGCCTTTCCCAATAAAGCCTCTGCCCTAGGTTTCTCTCTCCCTTCTGCTTCCTGACCAAAGGTGGTGCTTTCCTTGTGGCCCTAGTGGCGTTGGTGGTGGGGGGAGCACGGGCTTCTGTTAGGTGATATAAGTACTAAATTCTTCCTTCCCTGGCACTGGCATCTCCGTGTCAACACTCAGTCACTCCCATAAATTAAAACCCAAAGTACACTCTGAGACAGGGAGCCATCCTAGAAGTAGATCCGCAGTGGGGCCTCTGTGCCTGTGTGCTAAATTGCTTCAGTCCTGTCTGACTCTGTGCGACCCTATGGACTGTAGCCGCCAGGCTCCTCTGTTCATGGGATTCTCCAGGCAAGACTACTGGAGTGGGTTGCCATGCCCCCTCCTCCAGGGGATCTTCCTGACCCAGGAATCGAACCCACATCTCTTACGTATCCTGGACCGGCAGGCAGGTTCTTAACCACTAGCGCCACCTGGGAAGCCCCCAGACAACAGCAACTCCCCATGACATCATGCACGTGACCTTAGCAGAGACGCTGAGCTGCCAGGACCACCCAGCTAAGCTGCTCCCAGATTTCTGACGTATGGAAACTATGAACTGGTATCAGTCTGTTGTTGGAAGTTGCTAAAATGGGAGATAGCTTGTTACGTGGCAAAAGATGAATAATGCAGGAGTCATCAGCATACAGTTTTGCAAACCATTTGGCTAGAAGAGATCACCAAGGGAGGGGAGGAAGAGAAGTCCTAGGCCCGAGCCCTAGGGCCCCCCAGCGAGAATGCCAGAGAGGCAGGAGGAAGATGACACAGGAGGAGGGACCAGGGAGGGCCGAGGAGATGGTGACCGGCCGTGTGGGAGCCCCGGGCTACCTCACCGTGATGAGGCCGGAGACTCAGGCCCTGGATTTCAGATGTGAAGGCCGTGGATGGCGAGACTGGCTTCAGCAGAGGGGCGGGGACAGAAGGTGGATGGGAGTGTCTCCAAGAATGAATGGAAGGGCAGAAACTGGAAGCACCCTGTCAAGGCTGCCACAGAAGGGGAGGAATGGGCTGGTGACCAGGAAGGGAATCTGGGTCGAGGGGGAGGATTCCTTGAAGATGGGAGAAACGATAGTGTATCCGTCTGCCACTCGGCTTGATCCGATAGAGAGGAAAACTGATGGAGCCGGAGGGAAGGAAGGCTGAGGAATGATGTCCTTGGGAAGGCAAGAGAGTACCGGGCACAGGTGGAGTATTAGCGAGGAGGATCGTGGATGCTCATTTGGAATAACTAACCGGGCGAGTGGAGAAGACAGGCGGGTGGCAGGATGTGGAGGTGAGGGCTGGCAGGCTCTCGGACTCTTCTGCTTTTCTCAGGCGAACAGAAGCAAGGTCAGGCACAGGGCGTGAGAGCCGCCAGCACGCCTGCCTCCTTGCTGCCGCATACAGCTGCATTCTCCTTGCCCCACTGTCTCTCCCGCTGTTTCTTCCTTATCCACCACCTCGTCCCCTCCCCGAGCCTTCCCTCAGTGCCCCTCCTAACCCCTCCCCTGCATCCTCACGGCTGCCTGCGCCCTCTTCCCGCTCTATCCTTCCTCGTGTCTGTGGTCTCTCGTCTTCTTTCTACCCTCGCCTCTTTTTTTTAAATTTGGCTGCCCTGCAGCTTGTGGGATCTTAGTTCCCCGACCAGGGACTGAACCGGGACCCTCTGCCTTGAGACCACCAAGTCCTAACCACTGGACCACCAGTGAAGTCTCTGCTCTCACCTCTTTCTGTCTCTTATACACATCTTTCTGTCTTCATCTCTCAAGGCACCTGCTTTTCTGTAACGCTCGGTGCGTCTCTCCCTGGCTCGACTGTTCCAACCACCTTGTCTGTCTGTGTCTCACTGTCTCGCTCTGCCATCTTCCTCTCCACCCCCAATTCTTTCACTCTCTCTAGTCTCTGCTCTCACCTCTTTCTGGAGCTCTGGGACCCCTGGAGGATCGTCTCTCCCCTCCCTGGCCCCCACCCCTTCCCCCGCATTCCTCCAGGAATGGCTCCCAATACCACAGTCATCACGAGCCCCCGCCACCGCCGGGGTCCCATTTCTCCCCTCACACCCTTCATCAGCCTCCTTACCTCTTCCGACTCTGCCGACCTCCGCGTGGACCATATGAACTCCATGACTGCCACGAAGACAGCGATGATGAGGCCACAGATGAGCACGACAAAAATGCCCCCGATGTTCTCCATGCCCAAGCCTGGGGGTGGAGGGGGAGAGCCAGGGGTCGGGCCTTGTGGGCGGGGGAGGAGGGGCCAGTGAGGGGCCCCCGGGAAGGGCAGGGCGCGCCGGGACAGCTGACCTTTGGCTCGGTGGTCCTCCTCCTTGGGGCAGCGGCCCCCCTCCCACCACTTGCGCTTCAGGATCTCCAGCCGATTGTTCTCTTGAAGCTGAAGGATGGCCAACGTGATCTCATCCCGGAACGGGGAGCCTGGACCAGGCACACAGCAGGGGCAGGTCATTCGGGACCCTGGAGCCCTGCCCCCCACGGCCCAGCTCCTCTCCTCCCGGCTCTGCCGTGTGCCCAGCATCTTCCCTGTCCACCCTCTATCCGACTACTGCTCACCACCTCCCCTTAACCACCCCTGGGCCAAGCCCCTAACCTGTCACATTTGTCACCATTTCCCCCTCCTTGAACAGCAAGATCAAACCAGTTAATCCTAAAGGAAATCAACCCTGAATAGTCATTGGAAAAACTGATGCTAAAGCTGAAGCTCCAATACTTTGGCCACCTGATGCAAAGAGCTGACTCGTTGGAAAAGACCCTGATGCTGAGAAAGACTGAAGGCAGGAAGAGAAGGGGGGTACAGAGGATGAGATGGTTGGATGGCATCATCAACTCAATGGACATGAGTTTGGGCAGACTCCGGGAGACAGTGAAGGGCAGTGAAGCCTGGCATGCCGCAGTCCACGGGATTACAGAGTCAGCCACAACTGAGCGACTGAACACCACCACTCCCTTCCTGTGGCCCCTCCCTCACTCCTCAGTGAAGCTCTTCTCAACACAGCAGCCAGAGAGGCAATTTCAGAAACACAGTCATAGATCACACCTCTCTGGTGCTCAAAACTCTCCAATCACTTCTGTTTGCAGCTAGAAAAAAAGTGTTCACAGGTTCAACAAGATTCTGCATTCACTGGTCCGGCCACCTGGGGCTCCCTTAGGACTTGGGCTTCTGCCTGGAATGTTCGTCGCCTTACTTCACTCAAGGTGCAGCTCACATGGGGCCTCAGAAAGGTCTTCTCTAGCGCTGTTTAAAACACCAGGGACTTCCCCAGCAGTCTGGTGGTTGGGGCTCCGTGCTTTCGCTACGGGGGGCCTGGGTTCAATCCCTGGTTGGTGAACTACGATACGGCAAGCCATGTGGTGCAGCCAGATCCAAAAAAGATAACAAGCACCCCACTCCCTGTCCATCTCTTCCGCTAATTTACTTCAGAGCAGTTGTGACCACATGATGTCACCTTATAAGGCTATATATTAACTGTCTGTCTGCCGTCTTCGCCCCAGTAGACGGCTGAGGTGAGGGCTGAGCAGCTAGCTCCCTGCTGTCGCCTCTGAATACCCAGCACAGTCCTGGCACACAGTAGGGCATCAGACCTGCCACATGAATGAGTCTCCAGCCACATCTCTCCTCTGCTAGACCTGGACCACCTCTCTCCTCTCTGCCCTCAGATCCTCCCCTTAAACTATCCTTGGGTCCCACCCACATCCTACCCTGTACTAATTATGGTAATTCTTTTTTAAAAAATATTTTTTTCGTGGACCACTTTTAAGGTCTTTATTGAATTTGTTACAATATCGCTTCTATGTTTTGGTTTTTTGACTGTAAGGCATTTTAGCTTCCCGACCAGGGATCGAACCTGTGGCCCCTGCATTGGAAGGGGGGTCCCCACTGTGATGCTTCTTGAGCGTCTTCCAGGTGCCAGAAACTACGGCAAGTGTGGTGATGGGTATTCAGCAGACACCTACTGTGTGCTAGACCCTTGGTCTACGGAAATGTATTCAGGTCTCACAGTGATCCCGTGAGGCACGTACTATTACTGTTCGCTTGCTAAGTTGTGTCCGACCCTTTGCGACCCCATGGACTGTAACCGCCAGGCTCCCCAGTCCAAGGGGTTTTCCCGGCAAGAATACTGGAGTGGGTTGCCATTTCCTTCTCCAGGGCATCTTCCCCACTCAGGGGCTGAACCCGCATCTCCTGCATTGGCAGGCGGATTCTTTACCGCTGAGCCACCGGGGAAGCCCGAGGTAGGTATTACCACCCTCGTTTTCTGAAGGAGGCAGATGACATTGTTGCCTGAGTCAGGGAGGAAGCTGGGACTGTAATCCAGGCTGGTGTGACTCTGGATCCTGTCTCTCAGAGCACCAGGCGCCACAGTTTCCCTGATAACAGCACTGACCCTACTGCAAAGCTGCTAAAATCTGGGCTCGATTGTTATGTAGTCACAGGTAAGCGATGCAGCAATCATCAGAATATAGGTAGGTTTAAAAGCCAAAAGTGGGTGAGAAAATTGATGGTGGGTTTCCAGCACCAGCCCTGGAAAAACACGTCCAGGTCTCCCTGGCAGATCCATCCATCCTTCTTCCTCCCTCCCTTCCACCCGTCCAACAACATCCACTGTCATTTCCTGAGCACCTGCGCTGAGCCAGGCTGTGGGTTTGGTGCAGAGAATGTGAAGTCAGCAAAACCATACCCTCCCCCTGGAGGGGCCCTGGGGCCAATGGGAGAAGGCAGTGAGCCTCACAGGGTTCTCCCAGCCGCCCTGCAGGGCTGGAGTGGATGGCTTCCAGGCCTGTTTATCCGGGTGGAGGGCGCAGAGGCTCAGGAAGATGGCGACACCTGCCCAAGGCCACACAGGCAGGAGGCTACACACAGCACACCCAGCCTGCTCAGGGAGGGTCTGGCCCACCCCGTGGCCTGCTCACATGGCTTGGGTTCCGGCTGCCCGGGGCCCCAGGGCTGCCATACCCAGCGGCATGCCGATGCCGTAGCCCTTGGTGTCGAGGAGGCCCCCGATCTGGGTGAGGTTGCAGTTGAGACGCCGGTGGTACTCGTTCATGGTGGACTCGAGCAGGAAGGCGTAGCGGGAGTTGAGGACGCGGGCGATGCCCTCCTCTGTGCTCTTGACAAACACGCTGGGCTGCTTCGACTGCATGTAGTTCCACATCCGCTGGTACGTCTGGTACCGTGAATTCTGGGCAAGGAGAGCGTGGGGAGGGGAGCACGGGTGAGGGTCTTTCCACTCCTGCCTTTCCCCGTGCCCTCCGCCCTCCAGGAGGTCTCCCTCAAGCCGAGAGAGTGAGGAGACCAGAGGAAGGCAGAGCCAAGGACAGAGAGAGACAAGACAGACAGACAGACAGACTGCTCAAGGCCAGGTCCAAACCATCCCCACACCCACCAGCCCAGCGAGGAACCCAAGGACTGAAGGCTTGGGAAGGAGGGGGCATGACCTGTTTTCCAATCCTTTCTCTCTCCCACCCTTCGGTCTTGGCACAGCTTAATGCCCAGCCATCCTCCCAGTGTTCCCAGGGTATATCCAGAGAAGCAAAGGCTCCACCCCCATTATCTCTCCAGGGCCCAGCCTGTTCCAGGGAGACCTCCATCCAGGCCAAACAAGACAGCTTTCCTCCTCCAGGCCCTGCGGGGACCTTCTGAGGAATGCCCTGCCCTACTGTTCCAGGGAGACCTCCATCCAGGCCAAACAGGACAGCTTTCCTCCTCCAGGCCCTGCGGGGACCTTCTGAGGAATGCCCTGCCCTACCCTAAGCTGCTGTGCATGGCAGTGACCCCGACACCAAGCCAGGGTGGCCCCGGGGGCCCCACCTGAAAGAAGGTCATGGTGGAGCCGGCGTGGATGGTGCCGTACTCGATGTTGGTCTGGTCTGCCAGGTCGTCGGCCGACTCCACGGGCACCTCCATGCGCTGCACGGTGAGGAAGGCGGCCAGGTTGGCCGTGTAGGAGGAGATGATGATCAAGGTGAAGGCCCACCTGAGGGGTGGGAGGGGTGAGCTACGGGCTGGAGCCACCCCTGCCACTTTGCCCCTGTGGCCATGAACCCCCTTGGTGGTGCCCCCCACCTCAGTGACCCCAGCATCTAGAAGGCTGACTGCTGACTGGGATCATAGAATCTGGGATTACAGAATCCCACGGACAGAAGAGCCTGGCGGGCTACAGTCCATGGCATCACAAAGAGTTGGGAGGGGCTGGGATCATAGAATCTGGAGCCCAGATCCCTGGGTTTACATTTTTTTTAAGATTTTTATTTATTTATTTGGCTGCGCCAGGTCTTAGTTGAGCATGTGGGATCTAGTTCCCTGAGCAGGGATTGAACAAGGGTCCCCTCCATTGGGAGCACAGAGTTGACGCCATTGGACCACCAGGGAAGTCCCTTCCGTGGGTTTAAGTATTACTTCCAGAGACTTCCCGGTAGCTCAGACAGTAAAGACTCCATCTGCAATGCAGAAGACCCGGATTTGATCCCAGGGTTGGGAAGATCCCCTGGAGGAGGGCATGACAACCTACTCCAGTATTCTTTCCTGGAGAATCCCATGGACAGAGGAGCCTGGTAGCCTACAGTCCATGGTGTCACAAAGAGTTGGACACAACTGAGCAACTAACACTTTCTTTCCAGAGACTTCCACTGTCAGAAACACAAGAGAATAAGATGGTCTGGAAATACCCTCTCACTGCGAACTATTAACAGAAAACTGGACAGGCTATAGGAAATGACCTTAGACAAAGGACAACAGGCTTTACAGGCCCAGGATCCCTGAGGAAGGAGAAATAATAAAGTAAGACTTGCTTGCCATTACCCAGCTGGACTTAATTTATAGACGACTGTGCCAGGAAGGAAAACCCAGAGTCTGGCAAACTCACTGAGCTGTAGAGACGGAGATGAGAGATCAAGAAGGCCAAGAGATGGCTGGCGTTCATGAGACAGAATGCCCAAGAGGAAGCAGCAGAATGCTCAGAGTTCTAGTAATCTGCATAGCTTCTCTTTTGAATCTTTGGCTGAATGTCAGTCTGTGTATGCACTGGATAAAACTCCAAGGGGTCAGATAAGAACGTTCAAAGGGAGAACAATTTCCAGGGCTCATACAGGGATGGGAATCTTTTGAGCTCCTAACCAGAGTAGAGAGATTTCTTTGAATGCATAAGACATTCAAAGAGATAAAGGATAACACATTAGAATTAGAGTTAAGTTAGCCCAAGAATATGTTATGCTAGACCTACCGTGCTGCTGCTAAGTCACTTCCGTCGTGTCCAACTCTGTGCGACCCCATAGACTGCAGCCCACCAGGCTCCCCGCCCCTGGGATTCTCCAGGCAAGAACATTGGAGTGGGTTGCCATTTCCTTCTCCAATGCATGAAAGTGAAAAGTCAAAGTTAAGTCGCTCAGTCGTGTCCGACTCTTAGCAACCCCATGGACTGCAGCCTACCAGGCTCCTCCATCCAGGGGATTTTCCAGGCAAGAGTACTGGAGTGGGGTGCCATTGCCTTCTCTGAGACCTACTCTAAAAGAACTTAAAAACAGGCCTTGAAAGACTCAAAAGAATCCACAAGTAACTGTCTTGCAAGGGAAAAAAAACAACAACAAACCCAAAGATTCTTTAATACACGCAACAATGTAAACAACATAAAATCCACAATGTCTTGTCATCCAATAATAATAATAAAAAATACCAGATAAACAACGTGCAGGAAACTGACTTACTACTAAGGAAAAAAAGTTGCTCAACGGAAGCGGAACTAGAATTGGCAGAGATGATGGAATTAGCAGCAAGGACATTAAACAGCTAAGACATTCAGAATGATCAAGGATGTAAAGAAAAACATGAACATGTCGCAGACAGAAATGGAAGAAAGGAATAGAAAGCTCTATGTGAAATATACAGCATCTAAAAGGACATTTTTCCCGGAAGGATCTACACAGATTAGACACTGCACAGAAAAGAAAACGGGTTTTGAAGACAGCAAAAGAATCTATTCAAAAGAAACACACCACACAAAAAATAAAACACAAAGAGGGAAAAAATGACCGACAACGAGCACAGAGCCGCAGTGGCCTGAAGAATAAGACCAAATGGTCTTACATCCACGACTGGAGTCCCAGAGACAGAAGAGAGCAAGGGGGCAGCAGAAAAAAATAGTGGAAAAAGTAATGTCCAGACCTTTTCAAATTTGGTGAAAAC
Organism: Oreotragus oreotragus; assembly: GCA_006410675.1. Classification (NCBI taxonomy): domain Eukaryota; kingdom Metazoa; phylum Chordata; class Mammalia; order Artiodactyla; family Bovidae; genus Oreotragus; species Oreotragus oreotragus. The sequence goes on along the minus strand of SJYX01019379.1, from coordinate 71,704 downwards.
TGTAAACTTGCAGATCCAAGAATCTCAATAAACCCCGAGTAAGACAACATACATGCACACGTGTTATTAGTTATTTCTTGTTTTAGAAATAGCTAGTAACATTTTACACCAAGTTTATAAAGTGTGAATTTTTTCTGAATGAATGCAACTAATTTTTATAAGTAAATGCTGGGTTTTATGAGCTTTCCAGGTGGCTCAGTGGTGAAGAATCCACCTGCAGTGCAGGAGACATGGAGACTCAGGTTTGATCCCTGGGTCAGGAAGATCCCCTAGAGAAGGAAATGGCAGCCCACTCTAGTCTTCCTGCCTGGGAAATCCCACGGACAGAGAAGCCTGGCGGGCTACAGTCCATGGGGTCGAAAAAATACACGAGTTAGCAATTAAACAACATCAAACAAATACCAACAATTATACTGCAGGTAAATGGTCTCAGCCTGGGGTTGGCAAACTGTGGCCCACAGGCAAGATCTGACTTACTGTTTTTGTGCAGCCCACAGGCTAAGAATGGCTTTCACTTTTTAAAATGCTTAAGAAGAAACTGAAGGAAGACATGCGACACATGAAATTCAAATTTCACTGTCAGTGTCCATAAAGTTTTACTGGGGGAATTCCCTGGCGATCCAGCAGTTAGGACTCTGAGCTTCCAATGTGGGGGGATGGGGCGTGGGTTGGCTCCCTGGTTGGGGAACTAAGATCCCATGTGCCTCGCTGTGCAGCCAAAAAACAGTTTAATTGGAACACAACCACACTCATTCAATCGAGGCTGCTTCTGTACCATAATCAGGGTTAAATAGATGCAACAGATACCATATGACCAGCAAAGCCTGAAATATTTATAATTTGGCCCAATACTCAAAAGAAGTTTGCCAATCCCTGGTCCAAGGCTTAAGTACATGCTGTCTATAAGAAAACCACTTTAAATATAACAGTGTAGGCAAGCTGACAATGAAAGGATGGGGAAAAGATATACTATGAAACACTACACTAGAAAAGTTGGGGATGGCCCTGGTTGGTCCAGTGGCTAAGACTCCGCGATATAGTGATTGAACAGGGGCCCTGGTTCAATCCCTGGTCAGGGAAATAGATTCCACACGCTCCAACTAAGATGCAGTGTGGCCAAATAAAATTTTTTAAAAAGCTGGGATGGCTGTGTGAATATCAAAGAAGGTAACCCCAAAACAAGGAATTTATCAGGAATAAAGAGGAAGTGAAAGTGAAAGTCACTTAGTCGTGTCCGACTCTGAGACCCCATGGACTATATATAGTCCATGGAATTCTCTAGGCCAGAATACTGTAGTGGGTAGCCTTTCCTTTCTCCAGCGGATCTTCCCAACCCAGGGACTGAACCCAGGTCTCCTGCATTGCAGTGAGTTCTTTACCAGCTGAGCCACAAGGGAAGCCCAAGAATACTGGAGTGGGTAGCCTATCCCTTCTCCAGCAGATCTTCCCAACCCAGGAATCGGATTCTTTACCAACTGAGCTACATAATAGCAAAGGGGTCAATTCATCAAAAAGACACAACAGTCCCAAACACTGATGCACCTAATTACATGGCTTCAAAATTCATAAAGCAAAACCTGATAGAACTGAAAAGAGAAACATGAAATTTCTCCACAATTACAAGTGGTGATCTCAACACTCTTTTCTCAGTAACTGACAGAATCAGTAAACAGAAAGTCAGTAAGCATACGAAGACAAGAGTAGCCTACTGGTCCTAGTTGCCCTTTACAAAACATTGCACCCACCAACAGCAAAACATACATTCCATGCATGTGCATGTAGAGCATTTACCAGGATAGACTCTATGCTGAGTCATAAAACAAGTCTCAATAAATGACAAAGGATTAAAACCCTACAGAGAATAGTCACTGACCACAGTGGAAATAAAGTAGAAATCGAGGTCCCTGGAAAATCCCCAAATCCTGGCTCCATCAATTCTTTACCAACTGAGCTACATAATAGCAAAGGGGTCAATTCATCAAAAAGACACAACAGTCCCAAACACTGATGCACCTAATTACATGGCTTCAAAATTCATAAAGCAAAACCTGATAGAACTGAAAAGAGAAACATGAAATTTCTCCACAATTACAAGTGGTGATCTCAACACTCTTTTCTCAGTAACTGACAGAATCAGTAAACAGAAAGTCAGTAAGCATACGAAGACAAGAGTAGCCTACTGGTCCTAGTTGCCCTTTACAAAACATTGCACCCACCAACAGCAAAACATACATTCCATGCATGTGCATGTAGAGCATTTACCAGGATAGACTCTATGCTGAGTCATAAAACAAGTCTCAATAAATGACAAAGGATTAAAACCCTACAGAGAATAGTCACTGACCACAGTGGAAATAAAGTAGAAATCGAGGTCCCTGGAAAATCCCCAAATCCTGGCTCCATCACTGATGAGCTGTGAGACCATGGATTCACCCGTGAGGTTAAGTAAGTATAATCGTAGGCCCCCCATAGGAATTCCCTCACAGGCCAGTGGTTAGGACTCCATGCTTTCAATGTCAAGTGGGTGGGTTCAATCCCTGGTGGAGGAACTAAGATCCCATAAGCCTCAGAGTGTGGCCAAAATAACAGTATTTATAATAATAGCAATACTGATGATAATAATTGTAGGTCGCTCCTCACAGGGCTGTTCTAAGAGTGAGTTACAACACAGACCAAGTGCCATGCACGTGTGTGCTTCCGTGGTTCTGTGACTCAGCACGGATTTGGGAAAAGAAGTACCCACTGGCCTGGCTCTAGACCCAAAGGCAGTCACCTGCCTTGGCCTGGCCCTCTGTCCTCCCACCAGGCAGATGAGAGGGGCTAGGTTCCCTGCCAAAGTACAGATACAGATCTGCGGGGCCTGAAGACAGGAAAGATGCTGAAAGGTCCTTCCAGACCACCCCCTCCTCCAGCGGATAATGATGTAAAGAGCAGCTGTCCTCTGCTGAGCACGCATGCACACTCCTGTATTGGGTGCTGGGTTGCGGGTGGAGTGTAGGATAAATGGATGAATAATACGCCTTTTCCAAAAGCAACCCAAACTCAACTCATACAAGGATGCAGGGTCCGCCATAATCTCTCTGGCAGCCAAGTCTCTTCAAACCTACCCCACGGATCAATACTGTCATTCACTCCAGACAAAACTATTCAGTGCCTGATACACCCCAGGCACCCCGAAACCCCAGCGACACCATGGCAGACAGGTGGTGGCGATGGTGGGGGCGATGGGGCCACTCACCAAGACAGAACCTGGGGACCAATTTGGGAGTAAGGACGTGAGCTCCGTTTTGGGCAAGCTGAGTTTGAGGGTGCCCCAGGAGGGATCTGCAGTTGAGGACTTGGGAAGGGAAGCTGGGGGTATACAGAGTGGTGGTTCCCGGGCAGGGAGCGGCCCCAGGGTTGTTTGAGGAAAGTGCTAGGTGAGGTGTGGGGCACTCTGGTGACCAAAGTGTCGTGTGGGGTCCTGATGTCAGTGGGTGGGGACAGGTGTCGAACAGACAGCCCAGTCTAAACATGGAAAATCCTGTACATGATTATCTGACTCTTAACTCCTTGATACATAAAAACCAGGGCTTCCCAGGTGGCGCTAGTGGTAAAGAATCTGCTTGCCAACACAGGAGACTCAGGTTCAATCCCTGGGTCAGGAAGATCCCCTGGAGGCGGAAATGGCAACCCACCCCAGTGTTCCCACCTGGAGAATCCCATGGACCGAGGAGCCTGGTGGGCGACAGTCCATGGGGTTGCAAAGAGTTGGACATGGCTGAGCATGCACAGACATAAAAACAAAAATATTTTTGGCACGGCTAGAATAGAAACCAACATTTCTAGAAAGGTACCTATTGTTTAGATTGAAGAACAAAGCTGGATGCTGTTTTGTTTGAAACCGTGCCAAGAACTGCTCACGATCTGGGGAAATCGCGTCTCTGACAGCAGCCCTGCTTGTGGTATTTGAGTCACTGTGTGAAGAAACTTGGACCAGCTGCATTGATGAGTCTCACATTCATGGTGACTTGTATTTGTACAGATACACTTATCTGCCAATGATTTCAAAGCATCATGCCTCAGGTACTGACATCTACCTGTAGGTGCGACCACCTGACCGCTGCAATCTGTCTTGGAGCACAGTCCCGCCCAAGCATTTAGGTATTGCTTTCCTACTGTTTTATCGTCAATCACTTCCCCCTTTCTCTTTTGTATTGAAATCAGGGCATTATATTGATTTGTTCTGAATCAGGAATGTAGGTTGATGTATTACCTTTGAATTTCATTAGGAGGAAAAGAGATGTTACCAAACATTTGTTATAAAAACAGGGCATTGGGTTCCTTGGTGCCTAAGTGGTAAAGAATCTGCCCGCCAATGCAGAAGACACAAGTTTGATCCCTGATCCGGGAAGATCCTACATGCTACAGAGCAACTGAGCCGGTGTACCACAACTATTGATCCTGTGCTCCAGAGCCTGTAAACTGCAACTACTGAAGCCCAGACGCCCTAAGGCCCGCGCTCCGCCCCAAGAGAGCCCACCGCAATGCGAAGCCTGTGCACTTCAGCTAGAGAGTAGCCTCCACTGGCCACAACCAGAGGGAAGGCCATGCAGCCACAAATAAATAACTTTTTTTTTTTAAAGAAGGCACTGAAGGAGTTCCCTAGTTGTTAAGGGGCTTCCCGGGGGCCTAGTGGTAAAGAGCCCACCTGCCAATGCAGGAGACTTCAGAGACGTGGGTTCGATCCCTGGGTTTGGGAAGATCCCCTGGATCTTCCTATGGGCATGGCAACCCATGTATTCTTGCCTGGAGAATCCCATGGACAGAGGAGCCTGGTGGGCTACAGTCCAGGGGGTCGCAAAGGGTCAGACATGACCGAAGCGACTTCGAATGTGCACAGGCTGCTGGTTAGGAGTCTGCATTGTCACCGCTGTGGCCTGCGTTCAAGCCCTGGTCAGGGACTGAGACCCCACACTGTGTGGAGTGGTCAAAAGGAGCGAGTAAATAGTGTCTTGTTTGTGTTTTAAAGAGCGCATTGAGTCTGTGAGCACTGAAGAGTCACTGGTGTGGAGTGAGAGAGCAAGGGCCACAGGAGCCCATGATGAAAGGGGACAGAGGGTCCAGAGGTCGTAGGGAACCAGGAAGACACAGCAGCCTAGGAGCAGAGGGTTTCTAGAGAGAGGATGGGTGACAGGACGTGCTGGCCGTATCCATAAAGGGGGCCACGTGACCCTGGTGGAGTGTGGGGAAGGGAGCAGAGCGAGGCCCGAGGTTTGGGGGCTTTCTTTACCAGGAGGGTGTGACGGGAGGGTGGCCTGGCCTGAGATGCTGACAACGGCAAAGGAGGGGTAAGGACCGACTTCAAGGGAGTGACGGGGGAGCCCAGGAGGGACAGGGCTGGGGTCAGAGTGTGAACTTGGAAATACTGATTTTCAAGGCAGAACTGGGGCCTCCCTGGCGGTCCAGTGGTTAAGACTCGGGGCTTCCAGTGCAGGGGGTGCGAGTTCAATCCCTGTTTGGGGAACTAAGATCCCACAGGCCATGGGGCATGGCCAAAAATAAGAAAGAATCAAGGCAGAACTGTCCCAAATGATGCTGCGCCCTTGGGTGTGGCTGCAGGAGGCTGTGGCCCGGGGGGTAGACACGAGATGAGGGGCCCAGGAGGTGGGCTTTGGGTGGGGGCTGCTGCTGTTCCTGTGGCAACCACGTCTCTGGGGCATAGAACACCCAGCTGGGGAAGAGGGTCCCTGACAGAGGAGCAGAAGGGATGGGCTACAGAGACGTGGTCACTGGTCCCCCACCTGACCTGGGGACTCGGCCAGATCTGTCGCGGCGGGTCCCTCCCTGCCCTTGCAGCCACCTCCTCACACAGGCCGCCCTCTCCTGCCTAGCTGAATGCGCCTCCCTCTCCTTGGCAGGCCTGCCTCTGTTTGCACCTTTTGGACTCAGCCTAGATGTCACCTCCCTCAGAGGCGCCTTTCCTAAGCATCTTCATTCTCCACTGTTCTTTTTCACTGCATCCTGTTGGGTTCTTCAATAGCTCAGCTTATGTACATCTGATACATCATTACATTTAAAATGCCAATAAAATTCACTTCGGATGTGTGGTGGGCAGAAGAAAGCCTATAAGCTTTCTAAGACATCTATATACACATCCCTGGAACTTGTATGTTCCTTCACAGAGTAAGAGGCTCTTTACAGGGGACTTCCCTGGAGGTCCAGTGGCTAAGACTCTGCCCTCCAGTGCAGGGGGCCCAGATTCGATCCTTGGTCAGGAAGCTAGATTCCATATGCCGTAACTGGGAGTTAGCATGCTGCAACTGAAGACCCAGCATGTCACAATGAAGATCAAAGATTCTGAGTGCCAGAACTAAGACCCAGTGCAGCCAAATAAATTAAAAAAATTTTTTTTCTTAAAAAAGGTCTTTGAAGATAGAATTAAGTTAAGCATCCTGAGATTGGGAGATTGACCTGGAGTATCCAGGTGGGCCCATGGAATCACAGGGGTCCTTATAAGGGGAAGAAGGAGGTCAGAATCAGAGAGAGATTTGAAGATGCTGTGCTGATGGCTCTGAAGCTGGAGGCAGGGGCCACGAGCCCAGGAATGCAGGAAGCTTCTAAAAGCTGGAAAAGGCAAGGAAATGGATTCTTCCCTAGAGCCTTCAGAATTGGCCCTGCCAACACCTTGACTTTAGCCCAGTGATATCTATCCTGTACTTCTGACTTCCAGAGCTGTAAGAGAATAAATTTACATTGTTTTTAAACCACTAAGTTTACAGTAATTTGTTGCAATAGCAACAGAAAATGAAGGCAGGGTGTAACTCCTGAAGTGATGCCAATTCCAAGACGTTTAAAAGAAATCATTGAGATTCAAAAGTTTCAAAGCCAGTGGGCCAAGCAAATTGCAAACAACTGCCAGACGGTAGTAGGAGAGAGAAAAACCTGCCACCATTATGGTTGGCCTTGAATGAACAAGTTTTGAATCAGACAATATCACTGGGATACATTCCTGGCATAAAATATGACCTCCTTGTGTTTATCTATCTGTTCACTTATTTATTCTCAGCTCCTTGGCCTCTTAATTTTTCACCTGAGTATGTGGCACATGGAAAGGGCTCAGAAGCACTTTGCGCTGAATGACTATTGATGCATTGACCGTAACACATGGAGACGAGGCCCAACGTCTTGGGTTGCCCTGGAGAGGTCACCAGGGGCCTGGGGAGCAGAGCCAGGCTCAGGCAGCACCCAGGGGCCTGGGGGGTGGGTGGCACTGGGGCGGGAAGCTGGCTCAGCCCCACCCTGCCTCTAGCCAAATGCACTCTCTCTAGGAAACCACTTCCTCTCTCTGGGTCTCGGCCTCCTAATCCATAAAACTGGGAGAATGTTCCTTGCTCTAGGTGTGCTCCTCGGCTTTCTGTGGTTCTGAGGAGGAAAAGGAGCTGAGAAGAGTCACAGGAGCTGCAACCAAGCCCATCTGCTATTTAGAAGACAGGATGGGGACTTCCCTGGTGGCCCAGTGGTTAAGACTCTGCACGCCTAGTCAGGGGGCACAGGTTCCGTCCCTGGCTGGAGAACTAAGGTCCCACATGCCACGGGGCTAAATGAATCAAAGACAGGGTGGCAGACGTGAGCGCTTAGGGAAACGAGGCCAGAAAGGGGCCGGAGGAGGCAGAGGGCCTGGGGCCAACGGAGCGGCGTCGACACCAGGTGGGGGTGCCAGCTGCGCAATACCAGAGCTCCCAAAGCTTTGAGCAAAGTGAGAACTCTGAATGTGGGGCGTTCCCTGGTGGCCTCGTGGTCAGGACAGCGGGCTCTCACTGCCGAGGCCCGGGGTTCAATCCCTGGTTGGGAAACAGATTCCTGCAAGCCGTGTGGCATAGCCAAAATGAAACAGAAAAAGAAGCCTGGGGCTTCCCTGGTAGTCCAGGGGTTAAGAACATCCGAGCTCCCAATGCAGGGGGCACGGCTTCGATCCCTGTAGAATCTGGGGAACTAAGCTGCTACGTGCCATTAAACTAATTTAATTATTTTTCTTTTAAGAAGAAAGAAATCTGAATTTGTAAGTGAATTTGCCCAGTTTTTAAATGCCAACTAATCCAAAAAATGTAAAGCTATGAGCCAGACACTACCAGTTGTCAGTGTCTGCTTTCTGGCATGAAGCTTCTCGGAGCTTGTCTCGGGGGCAAAATAAGCTCTGTTCAAGGTACTGGGTCCCCGTGGGGCTCTGAGGGAGCAGGTGTCTGACTGGGCCTCAGCCTTGGCCTCTGGACAGTGAAGGCTGTCGTGGCTCAAAGATTCTACTCTCTCTGATTGCCTGGGGCAATGTCTCAGTGACTACCACACCCATGCTGTTCTGATTATATGAGACGTGGGCATTTATACTCCCATTTCTCGGATGAGGAAACTGAGGCATGGAGAGGGTCGTACAGCCAGTGAGCTGCAGAGCTGGGGCTCAGCTCGCCCTACCCCGTGTCCCATCACACGGCTGGCGTGGGGAATAGGAATGGGCCCAGGTCTCAGGAGGGTCCCCCCAAAACGTCCCACCCACCCCGGTTGGGGCGGGCAGACAGCCTCTCACCAGACTCCGCTGACGCAGCGTGTGGACAGCGCCCGGGGCATGATCTCCGAGCCCTGCTGCATGAAGCCCCCCACGGGGAACCAGAGGCTATTGCCCAGCGTGTACTGGTTCTCCAGGATGTGGGGGCGCGCCCGCAGGCACGGGTGCGGGTTGTACCACTCGTAGGGGCTCAGCCTGTGGAGAGACACGGTGGGCGGGAAGAAGGAAAACAGGAGAGGGAGAGCCACCGTGATCAGAAGGGTGGAGAGGAAGAGAGACACAGATGAATAGGGAGACACACACACACGCAGACAGTGGGGGCAAAAGAGGAAGGGGACGGAAGGACGAGAAGGGTAGAGGCCTGGAGAGGACCACGGAGCAGAAGCCAGAGACACAGGGAGGAAACCCGGAGGCGGGGCCGGAAAGGGAGAAGGGAGGGCAGCTGCAGGGAACCCGAGGCTCCGAGTGGAGCCGAGACAGCCAGGACAGACAGCCGTGGGGAGCCCGGCCCCTGCCTCCGCCCCGCCCTCCCTCCCGTGGGGAGCCCGGCCCCTGCCTCCGCCCCGCCCTCCCTCCC
>SJYX01019379.1:7523-61724 GCA_006410675.1 Oreotragus oreotragus | reverse complement strand
CGGCGGGGCGGGGGCAGGGGGTGGGCCAGGGAGACACACGCGCAGTTAGAGAGAGCTGTACCGAGGGAGCGATGTGGAGTATCGGAAGCCAAGAGACACACAGGGAGCAGGAGGGCAGGAGGAGCCAGGGCACCAGACTGGCTCCAGGAGGGCACCCCGGGCCCTGTATTGGACCCCTGTCATCTCACGTCCTCCTTCCTCCCAGCTGCCCCGCCTCATCCAATCTCTCCCACTCCCCTCCCCCGACGTCAAGCTCATCATTTAAGGCCCTGCTTTATAAAACCTACCACTGACCCCCCGCCACTCCCACCATGCCAGGGTCCTGAGATTGGAGTCAAGATGCCCGGACGCTGACCCACTGAGGACCCTCCGGGAGCCTTGGTTTCTCTTCGGTATGAACAGTTAACAAGTAACATTTATCAAGCTTACTACATGCCAGGCTCTGAGCTAGATGCCACTTTATAGGGTTTATCTTGTATAATCTTCTCAACAGCTCCCTGGGGCCACGACTAGCCCCATTTTACAGCTGGGGAGACTGAGTCTCAGAGAGGCCAAGGGACTGCGGAATAAAGGCACAACAGCTGGGGATCATAACACAGACGTGTGACCTCTACTCTGCTGCCCCTGGCAGATGGCTAGGGACCCGGGTGTGTGCACCCAGGCATCCCGAGACACAGGACTACGCCCAGCTCCGTTGAGAGAATGACCTCGAGAGGAGCTGCATGTGGTCCTGAGTCAGGGAGGGGTGGGTGGCTGGGGTCCAGGTCTGATGTGGTGAAGGGTGGGGAGGGAGAAAAGTGTGTGTTGGGGGGTCTGGCTTGCATACCAGGATGCCTGATCCAAAGAGGCCATCTTGCTCAACTGGACATCAGTCAGTCATTAGCTGTGGGCAGGACCCAGGCTGGGAAAAAACCTGGCACTTCACACACACATATACACACCCCAGAGACACACACACACTGCACATGTGAGCACTGTACACAGTCAAGTCTATACCAGCAACATGTGTGCACCACGCCAAATCCACACGAGTGCCCAGACACAGGCTACCCACGTAGACTCGGGCAGACAGACACGTGCCCAGTGCCCGAGTGCAGGGTGGAGCGCTGATGCGGTGTGGGGGGTCATCCCCTAGAGGCACAGTGCACACACGTGAACTCATGGCCTCACACGCACACATACATGAGAGGAGGCAGGGAGCTGGTAAGGGCCGGGTGCGGGAGGAGGAAGCCCTGGCTCTGACCCGCTCGCTGGGTGAGTGGGGACAGGGGCTTCCATGTCTCTGAGCCTCAGTTTGCTGCTGCTGCTAAGTCGCTTCAGTCATGTCTGACTCTGCGCGACCCCATAGACGGCAGCCCATGAGGCTCCGCTTTCCCTGAGATTCTCCAGGCAAGAACACTGCAGTGGGTTGCCATTTCCTTCTCCAATGCATGAAACTGAAAAGTGAAAGTGAAGTCGCTCAGTCGTGTCCAACTCTTCGAGACCCCATGGACTACAGCCTACCAGGCTCCTCCATCCATGGGATTTTCCGGGAAAGATTGCTGGAGTGGGTTGCCATTGCCTTCTCCGGAGCCTCAGTTTGCTCCTCTGTAAAATGGGGGCAATATGTGTGGGCGAGACGTCTCCTGGGTTGGGACCCGGCTCCCAGGGTGCCTCTTCCATGAATACCGGCTCCGCCCCAACGGCCTCAACTGGGCCCAGCACTGACTCCCACTTCAAGCACAGACCTCCAACCCTGGGGCTGAAACAGAAGAGTGAAGGTCCTAGCTCACTGGCCTGGGAGGAGGGACATGCTCGCCTCCCCAGGCCACTGAGACTGACAGCATGGGAGGTAACAGAGGCTGGGGCAGCACTAGGGAAAGGGAGAGAGGGCTCAGGACTCGAAGGAGAGGGGTGGCACAGACTGAAAACAGAACCAGGGCCACAGAGAGATCACGTGGGGCCCAAATGAAACCCATGATCAGGGGAGAAGAGACCAATCTGAAAGATAACTCACTGTCAGGGAAAGAGGCCAGACCTAAAAGACAAACCAAGAGCAGAGGGAGATGAAACGATTCCCGCAAGGTCGGGGAGGCGACATGGCCCCGTGAGACTTGGGAGCGGCGATGGTGAAGCCAGAGGCTCTGACGTGTGGCAAGGGCCCAGAACACACTGGGTTCACAGCCCACCCTAGGGGATTTCTGCATGCTGAGAGTAAGGAGTGGTTCCCTCTTTTTTTTTTTTTTGGCCCACAACTTGCAGATTCTCAGTTCTGTGACCAGGGATGGAACCTGTGCCCCCAGCAGTGAAAGCACCGAGTCTTAACCACTGGACCACCAGGGAATTCCGGTTTTCTCCTTTGTTGTGCACTNCCCTAGGGGATTTCTGCATGCTGAGAGTAAGGAGTGGTTCCCTCTTTTTTTTTTTTTTGGCCCACAACTTGCAGATTCTCAGTTCTGTGACCAGGGATGGAACCTGTGCCCCCAGCAGTGAAAGCACCGAGTCTTAACCACTGGACCACCAGGGAATTCCGGTTTTCTCCTTTGTTGTGCACTTGCCCCTCTTATGACTAACATGTGAATTGTCAGGAACAATGCCAGCAAATAGAGGAATCTTTATTATATTTTATGCACCCCAGGAGGTCTGTCTTGGCAAAGGTCCTCTGTGATAACCCATCAGCCTCCTCACTGCCACACCCCCCCGCCTCCGCTAATAACACCCCCAATCCAAAGTGATAATCACCTGTTAAAAACCCAGGGGTGGCTTCCCCACTGCACCCAAGACAGTGTCCGGGGTGGCTGGAGCAGAAAGGGAGGGGTAGGGGACTTTCCTGGTGGTCCAGTGGCTAAGACTCTGTGCTCCCAAAGCAGGGACCCAGGTTCGACCCCTGGTCTTGTCACAACTGAGATTGAAGATCCTGTGTGCTGTAACTAAGAGCTGGTGCAGCCAAATAAATGAATATTAAAAAAAAGAAAAAGAAAGCGAGGGATGGGAAATTCAGTGGAGTGGGGACCAGACCCCTGCAGGGCCTTGCAGGCCAGGGTAAGGCGGCCAATTCTGCTCCAAGGACAGTGAAGGACATCACATCAGGGTGTGAGCAGGAGGTGACTGATCTGGTTGCCTTGAGAACAGACCACAGGGGCAAGAATGGAGGTGGGCATAGGGGTGAGATGGGCAGGGAGAAAGCTGACTAAAGGTGTCCATGGAGATGCCGGGGGCGGGCAAAGTGGTGGTGGTCAGATTCAGGTTTCATTCTGAACAAAGGACAGATAGATCCTTAAAGGCTGAAAGTTCCTTCTAGACTCCTCTCCGAGACTTAAAACTCCCCCTCCCTTTCCACCTCCTCCTCCCCGCCTCTTCATTTCCCAAAAGAGACACCCATTCCTTCGAGAAGACTTCCCTCCCCAAGGGGACCCTGACAGTTTCATCTCTGGGATGAAATCGGGAAGAAGCCAAATGATAAGCCACCTGTAGAAATGATGGGGGGAGGTTGTCTAAATGCCTAAAAACCAACCCCGTGTGACTGTCCCGCTGCCCCCAACCCGCCCTGTGCACCAGCTCTGTGCAAACCACCTGTGCTGCGCCATCGGCTCCCTGTCAGGCTCTGCCAATAGGGGGCGCCAGAGGAAGGCTGCGGGGCTGGAGGAAAGCGAGTAACCTGTACTTCCCAGTGGGCTCTCGGGTCCCTAGCCTTCTTTCTGCACCAAAGGCAGCCACGGTTCTTCCCAGGACAGCANAAAGTCACTCAGTCGTGTCCGACTCTTTGTGACCCCGTGGACTGCAGCTCAATCGGCTCCTCAGTCCATGGGATTCTCCAAGCAAGAATACTGGAGTGAGTTGCCATTTCCTTCTCCAGGAGATCTTCCCGACCCAGGGATCGAACCTGGGTCTCCCGCATTGGAGGCAGACGCTTTAACCTCTGAGCCACCAGGGAAGTCCCACCTATTAACATAGATTTGTAATAATTGTTTTATGTGTTTTTCTTTTAAATTGTATATGAAAAAAAAAGGATTTATGAACCAGAAATCAATAACACTGGCTTTTATGTTTACCTACGTGCTTTGTTCTTATTACTTTATATGGCTTTGACTTATTATCTAATGTCCTTTTATTTCAGCCTAAATTACTACCATTAGCATTTCTCATAATACAGGTCTATCAGTGACAAACTTCCTCAGCATTTGTTTATCTGGGAATGTCTTAATTTCTCCTTCATTTTTGAATAGTTTTGTTGAGTATAAAATTCTTAGGTGACTTTTTTTCTGTCAATACTTTCAGTATGTTATTTTACCATTTATAAGCTTCCATGATTTTTTATGAAAATATATATTCTTCTCAAGTGCACCTGGAACAGTTTCTGTGATAGACTATTTAGTAGGCCATAGAACAAACCTCAGCACATTTTAAAGAACAGAAATCACAGAAATTATTTTCACTTACCACAATGCATTGAATTAAGAAATCAAAATGGAAAGATATTTTGGGAACTCACCAATATGTGGAAATTAAAAAGAAAACAAAAAACAAAACAAAACCTCCTAAATAACCACTTGGTCAAAGAAAAAAATCAAAGGAAAAATTAGAAAATACTGAAGATGAAGACAAAATACTGCAAAAGTATTTTACTATAGCTATAAATACTTACATTATAAAAGAGGAAATATTCCAAATCAACAACCTACTATCCACCTTAAAGCTCTGGGCAGGGGGTGGGGAACCAAACTAAATGTGAAACAACCAGAAGGAAAGAAGCAATGAAGTGCAAATTAATCAGAGTAGAAAATACAGAAAATCAATGAAACCAAAAGCTGAATCTTTGAAATGATTAACAAAATTGGCAAACTTATAGTTATATTCACAAAGAAAAAAAAACATAGATGATTCAAATTACTAAATCAGAAACTAAAAGAGAGGACATTAATACAGATATTACAGAAGTACAAAAAGGAATACTGTGAATGATTGTGTCAATAAATTAGATAATTCAGATGAAATGGAAAAATTCCTAGAAAGATACAGACCACCAAAACTGATTAAATAAGAAATAGATAGAATGTATCTATAATATGAATTGAATTGGTATTTTTTTTAAAGCCACAAAGAAAGTATCAGCACAGATGGATCCATTGGTGAATCACACAAACATTCAAAACAGAACTAATACCACTTCTTCAAACACTCTTCCAAAAAATAGAAGAAGAAGCAATATTTCCCAATTTCCCAACTCATTCTTTGAGGCCAGTATTACCCTGATACTAAAATAAGACAAAGATATCTCAGGAAAAGAAACCTAAAGACTAGCATCTCATTGAAATAAAGAAGCAAAAATCCTCAACAAGATATTAGAAAACAGACATCTATAGAACATTCCATCCCACAATAGAATATACATTCTTTCCAAAAGCATATGGAACTTTCTCTGGGACAGAACATAGGTTAAGCCATAAAAGAAAATACTAACAAATCAAATTCAGCAACATAAAATGACTTATACTCCATGGCCAAGTGTGATTTATCACAGAAAAGCAAGGATGGTTTAAAATCTGAAAACAATTAATACACCATATCAATAGAATAGAAAATGAAAATCAAAGTCATTTCAGTGGGTACAGAAAAAACCATTTGACAAAATATAACACCTTTTCATGACAAAAACTCAATGAATTAGGAATACAAAATAAATTTCTTAACTATGTAGAAGACATATAAGATATACCCACCTACCAATGCAGGAGACATGGATTCAATCCCCCTGTTGAAAAGATCCCTTGGAAAAGGAAATGGCAACCCACTCCAGTATTCTTGCCTGGGAAATCCCATGGACAGAGGAACTTGGTGGGCTACAGGCCAGGGGGTCACAAAAGAGTTGAACACAACTTAGCAACTAAACAACAGCAAGATATACTCACATCTAACATCCATAAGATCAGTTACAAGACAAAGAAATCTGTTCTTACCACTTCTGTTCAGCATGGTACTAAAGGTTCCAGCCTGGGTAATTGGGCAACAAAAAAAAAGCAATAAAAGGCATCCAAGATGGAAAGAAGAATAAACCTATTTTTATTCACAGATGACAAGATCTTATACATAGATCATCCTAATAAATCCACTAAATACCTGTTAGAATTAATAAACAAATTCAGTAAGGTAAAATATAAGATGGATATACAAAGATAAATGGTATTTCTATATATTTGCAATGAACAATCTAAAAACGAAATTAAGAAAACAATTGCATTTATAATAGCAGCAAAAAGAATAAAATATTTAAGAATAACTAATAGGATCTTTAGTCTCTTCCAACAAAATTTTGTAATTTTCAGAGTATGTATAAGGTTTAACTCCTCCTGTTCAGGCGCCACTTGTTATGGTCTTTTTGACAGACTGGAACCTGGGGACAGGAGTCAACGAAAAGAAGGGGAAGAAAAGAAGGACGTGGGGGACCCAAGTCTCTAATGGAACAAGGGTACTTTAATCATGGCGGCGTGTGCTTATATATTGTTATACACGGAAGCTTTAGGCAGAAAAATAAAGTTGAGTAAAAAACACCAAAACTAGATGCATAACAACAGTAACTAAGGGAATAACAATAGTCATAGGGCCATAACAACAGTAACTAGGAGAATAGCAATCGTCATAGGGCCAGAAGACAATCCATGTATTAGAAATAAGAACATGACTAAGTAATTTTATAAAAAAGTAAAAGGAAACTCCAGCACTTTGGCCACCTCATGCGAAGAGTTGACTCATTGGAAAAGATTCTGATGCTGGGAGGGATTGGGGGCAGGAGGAAAAGGGGATGACAGAGGATGAGATGGCTGGATGGCATTACCAACTCATTGGACGTGGGTTTGGGTGAACTCTGGAAGTTGGTGATGGACAGGGAGGCCTTGTGTGCTGCAGTTCACGGGGTCGCAAAGAGTCAGACACGACTGACTGAACTGAACTGTACTGAAAAGGTTACTGAAAAAAATCCACGTATGCGTTCCATCTCATGACCTCAGTCCTGAAAACTAGGTACAACTCTGCTCGTTCCTCTTTTCCAAGAACTGATAAAAACAAAAGGCCCTTGAAAAACAAAAAACAACATTAAAATTCCTTAAAATTTACTTAAAATTAAACGTTCTCTTCGGGGAAGGCAATGGCACCCCACCCCAGTACTCTTGCCTGGAAAATCCAATGGATGGAGTAGCCTGGTGGGCTGCAGTCCATGGGGTCACTAACAGTCGGACAGACTGAGCGACTTCACTTTCACTTTTCTCTTTCATGCATTGGAGAAGGAAATGGCAACCCAGTCCAGTATTCTTGCCTGGAGAATCCCAGGGATGGGGGAGCCTGGTGGGCTGCCGTCTATGGGGTCACACAGAGTCGGACACGACTGAAGTGACTTAGCAGCAGCAGCAGCAAATGTTCTCTTAAAATTAAACGTTACCTGACAAATAAGTACATGAAAAGGTTCTCAGGGGAATGCATATCAAAACCAATGAAATGTCCACTTCACATCTAGTAGGATCACTATAAACAAAAAGCTATATAATAACAAGTGTTGCCAAGTATGTGGAGAAATCAGAACTCTTATACACTACTGGAAGGCAATGCAAATAGTGTGGCCACTTTGAAAACAGTTTGACAGTTCCTCACATGGTTAAACATAGAGCTATAAAGAGTCAGCCATGACTGAATACACACACACACACACACACACACACACACACACATGCACACATCATATGACCCAGCAATTCCAATCCTAGGCATATACCCAAAAGAAGTTAAAACATAGATACACACAAAAACTCGGAGACAGCAATGGCAACCCACTCTAGTACTCTTCCCTGGAAAATCCCATGGACAGAGGAGCTTGGTAGGCTGCAGTCCATGGGGTCACGGAGTGAGACACGACTGAGTGACTTCACTTTCGCTTTTCACTTTCATGCATTGGAGAAGAAAATGGCAACCCACTCCAGTGTTCTTGCCTGGAGAATCCCAGGGACAGGGGAGCCTGGTGGGCTGCCGTCTATGGGGTCACACAGAGTCGGACATGACTGAAGTGACTTAGCAGCAGCAGCACACACAAAAACTTGTTCATGAATGCTCACAGCAGCGTTAATCAAAACAGCCAAAAGGTATAAACAACCCAAATATCTACCAACTGATGAACAGATAAATTAAATGTGCTATATCTGTACAGTGAAAATTTATTCCACAATAAAAGGAAATGAAGTGCTAATACATGCCACAACACGGACACATCTTGAAAATATCACATTAAGTGAAAGAAGCCAGTCATACAGAGCCATGTATAGTATGATCCCAATTATATGAAAGGTCCACAGTAGACAAATCCACAGACACAGAAAATTGATTAGTGGTTTGCAAGAGTTGAAGACAGTGGGGAAGGAGAATGCCTGCTAACATATATAGGATTTTTTTTTGAGGTGAAGAAATGCTCAAAAGTTGACTGTGATAGTGGTTACACATATACTAAATAACAGTGAATTTTATGCTTTAAATGGATAAATTGTATGTGAATTATATCTCAATAAAGTTGTTATTTTTAAAGGAATCAATGCTTAGAATATTTTTTTAGAAAAGAAGCTGTGATTTCTTCCTGCAAGAGCACCAAAATTGCAACTAGCTGTGGAGCAACCTGTGACAGGAGGACACTAGAACCCACCAAAAAAGATGCCCTGTGTCTAAAGACAAAGAAGAGGCTGCAACAAGATGGTAGAAGGGTGCAATCACAACAAATTCAAATCCCATACCTGCTGGGTAGGCAATCTGCAAACTGAAGAACAATAGTACCAAAGAAGTTCTCCCACTCTTGTGAAAGATCTGAGCCTCACACCAGGCTTCTGAGCCTGGGAATCCAGCAAAGGGATTAGGAATCCTCAGTGAATCTGTCTTTGAAGGCCAGCAGTGTTTGATTGCAGGACTTCTGCAGGACTGGGGGGAAACAAAGACTCTACTCTTGGAGGGTAAAAACAAAATCTAGTGTGCACCAAGATGCAGGAGAAAGGAGCAATAACCCCACAGGAGACTGAACCAGACCTACCTGCTAGTGTTGGAGGGTCTCCTGTGGAAGTGTGGGTCAGCAGTGGCTCACCACAGGGATGGGGGCACTGGCAGCAGCGTCCTGGAAGCTGCCCCTTGGAGTAAGCCCTCGTGGAGGTCACCATTAACCCTACCATAGATCCTGTAGACCCCAGGGCTGGGTCACTTCAGGCCAAATAACTAACAGGGAGGAAGAGCAACCCTACCCATCAGCAGGTAATTGGGTTAAAGTTTTGCTGAGCATGACTCTGCCCACTAGAGCAAGATTCAGTTTTTTCTTCTGGTCCCTCCCATCAGGAAGCTTACACAAGCCTCTTAGCCTCATCCACCAGAAGGCAGATAAAAGAAGCAAGAACCACAATCATGCAGTTGCCAGAATGAAAACCATGTCACAGAAAGTTAATCAGAATGAAAAAGCAGAGAGTTTTGTCCCAGATGAAATGACAAGATAAAACCCCAGAAATACAACTAAATGAAGTGTAGATAGGCAACTTTCCAGAAAAAAGAATTTGGAAGAGTGATAGTGAAGATAATCCAGAATCTCTGAAAAAGAAGAGAGAAGATTCAGGAAATGTTTACCAAAGACCTAGAAGAACTAAAGAACAACAGAGATGAACAATACACTAAAAGGAATTAATAGGAGAACAAATGAGGCAGAACAGATAACTGACCTAGAAGACCAAAAGGTGGAAATCACTGTCACGAAATAGACTATAGAAAAAAGAATGGGAAAAAAATGAAGACTGCCTAAGAGACCTCTGGGACAACATTAAATCCATCAACATTCACATGATAGGGGTCCAGAGAGAGAGAGGAATGGAGAGGGAAATGGCTACCCACTCCAGTATTCTTGCCTAGAGAATCCAGTGGACAAAGGAGCCTGGTGGGCTGCTGTCCATAGAGTCGCACAGAGTAGGACATGACTGAAGTGACTTAGCATGCACATGCATTGGAAAGGGAAATGGCAACCCAATCCAGTATTCTTGCCTGGAGAATCCCAGGGACAGAGGAGCCTGGTGGGCTGCCTTCTATGGGGTCATAGAGAGTTGGACACGACTGAAATGACTTAGCAGCAGCAGCAGCAGCAGAGATAGAGAGATGAGAGAGAGAAAGGACTCGAGAAAATATCTGAAAAGAAGTAGCTGAAAATTTCCCTAACATGGGAAAGGAAATGGTCAACTAAGTCCAGGAAGTGCAGAAAGTCCCAGGCAGGATAAACCCAAGGAGGAATACATTAAGACATAGTAATCAAGCTGACAAAAACCAAAGACAAATACAAAATATGAAAAGCAGCAATAGAAAAGCAGCAAATGACATACAAGGGAACTCTCATAAAGTTATCAGCTGATTTCTCAACAGAAACTCTACAAGCCAGAAGGAAATAGCACCACATATTTAAAGCAATGAAAGGGAAGAACCTACAACCAGGAATACTCTACCCAGCAGGTCTCTCATTCAAATTTGATGGAAAAATTGAAAGCTTCAAAGACAAGCAAAAGTTAAGGGAATTCAGCACCACCAAACCAGCTTGACAACAAATGCTAAAGGACCTTCTCTAGGCAGGAAACACAAGAGAAGGAAAAGACCTATAGAAAATAAACCCAAAACAATTAAGAAAATGATAATAGGATCATACATATTGATAATTACCTTAAGGATTAAGTGCATCAACCAGAAGACATAGACTGGGTGGGCAGATAAAAAAAACACATTCATGTATGCACTTCCACTTACAACACTCTACTTAGCCCCCAAATTTTATGAAATTATTTTATATTGTTTGGTTAATCATGTTTCCATTATGGCTTGTGATTGTGATTATCTTTTCTTTTTTGTCTGTCTATTGATTGTAAAAACTGATAAGCATCTTTTACTATTGTGATTATGTAACTATTATTCACTTAATACCATTGTATTATGATTGGTCAACAGAAAATAATAAAATTCTATATCACTAAAACTACTGCTGCTGCTGCTAAGTCGCTTCAGTCGTGTCCGACCCTGTGCGACCCCGTAGATGGCAGCCCACCAGTCTCCGCCATCCCTGGGATTCTCCAGGCAAGAACACTGGAGTGGGTTGCCATTTCCTACTTAATAGAAAAACCTGTAATCACTTTTAACAACCCAGATATATATCAAAATTACCTTGGACTTTTGAAAAATACAAATGCCCAGATATTGCTTTTTTCCCTCCATAGTACCAAATGTGCCTCTAATGAACATCCATGTTTAAAAACAACTGGAGTATATGATGATTTTTTTTTTTTACTTTTATATAGTTTGTTACAATTTTTGTATTTCATATTCAGTGTCCCCATTTCATTTAGTTTATGTTTTCCAATTTCTTTATTGTTGTTATTTCTCAAGCCTTTATCTAGCATAGTGGAAAAGCCTTTGTATACACACATATATAAATAGTATGCATAATATAATATATATGTTAGAAAACATGGATTTTTGCCTAGCTAAAAAAATTATGACATTTTGATACCACTTGTTTGACTTAGTATGAATAGAATGCTAGATTTCAAATTTATATTCACTCAAAACTTTGAGTGGCATCTAATATTGGCATCTAATAATTTGGCTTCTAATATTACTGCTGAAAGACTAGAAAGTTTATTATCTTAGTGATTTTTTAAAAATTTGAATGAAGCTTGAACCTTCTAATTTGATTCTGAAAATATAAAGAAATACTATATTGTAAAAAAAAACACAAGAAATTAACAGGTAATATAGTGTTATTAACTAAAGTACAGATTTTGTTCAAATTTCACAGGTTTATGTTAGTGTTCATTATTTGTTTTCATATCTTATTCAAGATTCTGCATTGTGCTCAGTTGCATTGAGCAACCTCAGCTGCATGCAACAAATTTTGGTAAACTCTGTTTTGATTTTCATTCTGTTATAAATATTTTTATTTTCCTTGTTATGGCTTCTTAGATACATCCATCATTTAAAAGTGGATATTTAATTTCCAAATACATGATGTTTTTAAAGTATCTTTGATTAATTTCTCATTTAAATGCTTTCTTCTCTGCAATTACTCTTTGTGTTTTTTCAGTCTTCTAATTTTATTGAGACCCTCAATGGCTAAGTCAAAGATCTCTCTTGGTAAATGTCATATTGCACTTGAAAATATGTGGGTTATTTTCATATATCTTTTAATATTGATTTCTAACATAATTCCACAGTGATAAGAGAACAGACTATGATTTAAATACTTTTAGACCATGAAATTTTTACACTTTGTTTTATGTCCCTGGATATGTTCCAGTGTCTCTTAGTTTACAGTCTGTGGGAACTTGAACAGAATTTGTATCCTACTGTTGTGTGAAAATTGCATAAATCTTAATTATTGGTTCACAGTGGTTTTCAGGTCTACTATATCCTTCTATTTCCCTGTATATTCATTCCATTAATTTTTAAGAGTTTGATATTGAAACTCCTATAAAAATCTTGATTTATCTACTTAAAAAATTATTGTAATATATAGTGAAACTAAATGGAAACTAAGTGGAGAGTGAAAAAGTTGGCTTAAAGCTCAACATTCAGAAAACAAAGATCATGGCATCCAGTTCCATCATTTCATGGGAAATAGATGGGGAAACAGTGGAAACAGTGTCAGACTTGATTTTGGGGGGCTCCAAAATCACTGCAGATGGTGACTGCAGCAATGAAATTAAAAGACACTTACTCCTTGGAAGAAAAGTTATGACCAACCTAGATAGCATATTCAAAAGTAGAGACATTCCTTTTCCAACAAAGGTCTGTTTAGTCAAGGCTATGGTTTTTCCTGTGGTCATGTATGGATGTGAGAGTTGGACTGTGAAGAAAGCTGAGAGCTGAAGAATTGATGATTTTGAACTGTGGTGTTGGAGAAGACTCTTGAGAGTCCCTTGGATTGCAAGGAGATCCAACCAGTCCATTCTGAAGGAGATCAGCCAGGGGATTTCTTTGGAAAGGAATGATGCTAAAGCTGAAACTCCAGTACTTTGGCCACCTCACGCGAAGAGTTGACTCATTGGAAAAGACTGATGCTGGGAGGGATTGGGGGCAGGAGGAGAAGGGGATGACCGAGGATGAGATGGCTGGATGGCATCACTGACTCGATGGACGTGAGTCTGAGTGAACTCTGGGAGATGGTGATGGGCAGGGACTCCTGGCATGCTGTGATTCATGGGGTCACAAAGAGTCGGACACGACTGAGCGACTGAACTGAGCTGATAGTGAANATGACCGAGGATGAGATGGCTGGATGGCATCACTGACTCGATGGACGTGAGTCTGAGTGAACTCTGGGAGATGGTGATGGGCAGGGAGGCCTGGCATGCTGTGATTCATGGGGTCACAAAGAGTCGGACACGACTGAGCGACTGAACTGAGCTGATAGTGAAACTAAATGTAACCTTGTATTTTCCAAGTCTCCTGTAAATGTGTTATCATACTTTCATAATTAAAAAAAAAAAAATTAAAAAAAGATGAGCTGAAAGTCACAAATTAATTCTTTACTGAAATTCTTAAAATTAAAGTTTACTCCTTGCTCTTAATATTTTATCCTCAAGAGAAGAGTTTTAAGGGTTACAAACTCTTAGATGTTGCTATTACAAAGTTGAAATAAAAAATTAAATATAGGAAAAAGAAGAAAAAGAAAAAAATACCCAACAACTCAAAAAAAGCTGTGATCCACTTGTGCATGTGTGCTTAGTCACTCAGTTGTATCTGACTCTTTGCAACCCCATGGACTTTAGCCCACTAGGCTTAAATTGAAGAAAGTAGGGAAAACACCATTCAGGTATGACCTAAATCAAATCCCTTATGATTATACAGAGGAAGTGAGAAATAGATTTAAGGGCCTAGATCTGATAGATAGAGTGCCTGATGAAGTATGGAATGAGGTTCGTGACATTGTACAGGAGACAGGGATCAAGATCATCCCCATGGAAAAGAAATGCAAAAAAGCAAAATGGCTGTCTGGGGAGGCCTTACAAATAGCTGTGAAAAGAAGAGAGGCGAAAAGCAAAGGAGAAAAGGAAAGATATAAGAATCTGAATGCAGAGTTCCAAAGAATAGCAAGAAGAGATAAGAAAGGCTTCTTCAGCAATCAGTGCAAATAAATAGAGGAAAACAACAGAATGGGAAAGACTAGAGATCTCTTCAAGAAAATTAGAGATACCAAGGGAACTTTTCATGCAAAAATGGTCTTGATAAAGGACAGAAATGGTATGGACCTAGCAGAAGCAGAAGATATTAAGAAGAGTTGGCAAGAATACACAGAAGAACTGTACAAAAAAGATCTTTACGACCCAGATAATCATGATGATGTGATCACTAATCTAGAGCCAGACATCTTGGAATGTGAAGTCAAGTGGGCCTTAGAAAGCATCACTATGAACAAAGCTAGTTGAGGTGATAGAATTCCAGTTGAGCTGTTTCAAATCCTGGAAGATGATGCTGTGAAAGTGCTGCACTCAATATGCCAGCAAATTTGGAAAACTCAGCAGTGGCCACAAGACTGGAAAGNCGGCCAGCCGCACTCGGTTGGCTATCACCTGCAACTGCTTTCCAGACAAAAGAAGAGTTGAGTAGCGACAGGATGACCTGGAGGCCGGGGCTATTTACATCCGGCCCCTTGCAGAAAAAGTTGGCCTCGGACTTCAACTTCTACCCTCCCAGTGACCTGGTTAGCAACTTCATTCCTAGTGAATACTTCTCTTCATTCAGGTATTTGGAGTGACCCGCGTCCTGGTAGGACCCTGACTGGTGCACAAATGACAATACTCAGACCACACGAGTGCCCAGGCCACATGGTCACTACTCATGGGCAGGTGTTCAAACTCTGTCGGGGCCCAGTAACGAGCAGTTTCTCAAACTGAAAAGAACAGTATCTGCCGAAAAGAGCCTGATTTGCTTCAAAACCCTGGTGGTCTGCAGTGAGTGACCTCCTGCTGCCTGCATTCCTATTTGCTGCCAGCACTCTGCACATCCCTGGATCCGCCGGGTCATCAGGTCCGGGTGTCAGTCGGGTCAGATTACATGAAGCCAGCACCTGCTGCAGAGTCTTTGTACTCTGGGCCTCCCTCAAGATGAAAAGTCTTACGAATTGTTTGGTAAAAGCCTGAAGCAGCACACACAGTGAGACTCAGGGACAAGTTGCTGCTCAAATCCAAAACTCCCACCAAACATCCGCAATACCGGACCAACAGCATCTCCACCTCAAAGGTCTGCGTCTCAGCTCTATTGGGCCTCTTGAGTTTCTAAGTTTCAGTCTTTCCAATTTCTTCTCCTTTCCCCTTGGCCCTCAGGGTGGTGGGTGCTTCCTGCAGCTGCTACCCTCAGGATCCCTTACTTTCCTTTTTACTCTTTTGGTTAGCAGGTTCACAATTTTCATTTTGTTATTTAGTTGTTAAATTGTGTCCCAACTTTTTTGCAGCCCCATGGACTGTAGCCCGCCAGGCTCCTTTGTTCGTGGGACTCTCCAGGCAGGAATACCGGAGTGGGTTGCCATTCCCTTCTCCAGGGGATCCTCCCGACCCAGGGATCGAATCCCCATCTCTGCATTGGCAGGTGGATTCTTTCCCACGGAAACAACAGGGAAGCCCTCTAACAACTTTACATCTAGTTAACAATTCTTTTTTTTTTGTGGGGGGGGGGGCAGGATCTGCCTGGACACTGAGCAGAGGAAGCACGGAGTCTCAACCGCTGGACTGCCAGGGATTTCCCAAGCTAACAATTCTTTTTTAAAGAGATTTGTCTATTTTTGGCTATGCTGGGTCTTTGTTGCTGCACAAGGACTTTCTGTACTTGTGGCAAGGGGGGGGGTTCTCTCTAGTTGGGGCTCACAAGCTCCAGAGCAGGGGCTCAGTAGTGGTGGCACAGACTCAGTTGCCTCGCAGCACACAGGATCTTCCCAGAACAGGGATCGAATCCAGGTCCCCTGCATTGGCAGGCAGATTCTTAGCCACTGGACTACCAAGGAAGCGCAGCAAATAGCTATATTAAATTCTCTCTGTTCCAATAGCTGATAGGAGGAAAAATCCCTGGCAGTCCAGTGGTTAAGACTGATATGGATGGGACTTCCCTGATGGCCCCTACTGCTACTGCTAAGTCACTTCAGTCGTGTCCGACTCTGTGTGACCCCATGGACTGCAGACACACAGGTTCCTCCATCCATGGGATTTTCCAGGCAAGAGTACTGGAGTGGGGTGCCATTGCCTTCTCCTATAACTGCATAGTGATACACCAATTCAACTTACTGCTATGGGGGAAAAGCACCATTTAATGGGACATGACGGAGAAGGCAATGGCACCCCACTCCGGTACTCTTGCCTGGAAAATCCCATGGATGGAGGAGCCCGGTAGGCTGCAGTCCATGGGGTCGCCGAGGGTAGGACACGACTGAGCGACTTCACTTTCACCCCTCGTTTTCAGGCATTGGAGAAGGAAATGGCAACCCACTCCAGTGTTCCCGCCAGGGGTTAAGAATCCACCCTGCAATGCAGGGGACATGGGTTCGATCCCTGGTGGAGGAACTAAGATCCCACATACCTTGGGGCAACTAAGCGCCTCACAATGAGAAAGTCCAGGAAAGATCCCGCAAGATTCAATGAAGATATTACATGTTCTAACTAAGACCTGATGCGGCCAAATAAATAAATATTTAAAAATAAAATTTAAAAAACTGATAGGGATAAAAATAGATAGGTACACAGATGGCTGTGGAAGTCCCCTACTGGGGGACTTCCTCTATTGTAGACAGAGGAAAACCGAGGGAACGTCAAGAGACCATTCTAAGTTAAAGTGAAGTCGCTTAGTCGTGTCCAGCTCTTTGTAATCGCATGGACTGTAGCCTACAAGGTCCTCCATCCATGGTGTTTTCCAGGCAAGAACACTGGAGTGGACTGCCATTTCCTTCTCCAGGTGATCTTCCCATCCCAGGGATCAAACCCAGGTCTCCGGCACTGCAGGCAGCCTCTTTACCATCTGAGCCACCAGGGAAGCCCTACTCTAAGGTAAGGGTCACTCAAGAAAGTTATTACAACATCCTGGTATGAAGCAGGTTTGCGTAACTACAAAGCCATGAGTAAAAGCATGAGGTATGCCCCCAGGTCATTAAGTGAAAGAAAAAAAAAAAAAATGCAGCTGGCATTGTGCTGGTCGAGATCAGCAAAATAATGATCCTTAGGATTAAGGACAGATTTAAGAGAAAGGTTGACATTTCAAAGCAGGAGACTGTCATTACATGGAAACTGAGATGATTCAACATATTTTAGGACATGTTACCACCCTTCTGCTGATTTCAATAAGTTCTGTGACAGTCCTAGTTTGACCTCATAGGTCAAACACTCTCCCATCCAAAAGAAAAGAGAAGCTAGTGATGTAAGCTTGACATCAACTGGAAGAAAGAGGAAGAAGGTGGTCCTTTCCCCCTCCTCCACTTCCCTCTGATTATAAGTATTAGTGTTCAGTCAACTGATAAGGGTATAAGTTGCTCAGCTGTGTCCTCTTTGTAACCCCAAAGACTGTAGCCCACCAGGCTCCTCTGTCCATGGGATTTCCCAGCCAAAAATACTGGAGCGGGTAGCCATTTCCCCTTCCAGGGAATCTTCCCAACCCAGGGAGCGAACCTAGGTCTCCTGCATTGCAGGCAGATTCTTTCCCTTCTGAGCTACCAGTTAAGCCCAAAATGTAGTTTGGGGACACAGCCCCTCACCTGCCCACTTGCATCCCACACAAGCAAGTAGAATATTAGTAATTCTACTTCTTGCCTATCACTTTGCCTCTCCCTGAATTCCTTCTGTGCTGAGACTCAAAGAACCCAAGTTCAGACACCAGGTGAGTGATTCTAATTAAGAGGCGGTCGATTCAGAACTTTCCTGGTGGTCCAGTGGTTATGAATCCACTTTGCAGTGCAGAGAACTCGGGTTCGACCCCTGGTGGGGGAGCTGAGATCCTACAAGCTGCAGAGCAACGATGCCCACATGCTGCAACCACTGAGCCTGCCTGCGAGCTCTGGAGCCGGTGAACCGCAACTAGAGGGTCCGTATGCTGCAAGAAAAGATCCCGTATGATGCAGTGAGGATGCTTCAAGCCACAGCTAAGACCCGACGCGGCCAAATAAATAAATATCAACAAATAAAAGAAAAAGGACTGTGGGTTCAAGTCCCAATCTGAGTTTTGGTTGGCTTTGAATCCTCACACATGGGTTTATCAGAGGTGCACAGTTTTAGCACTCAGAGCTTCCACTGCAGGGGGCACAGGTCCAGCCCTGGTCAGGGAACTAAGATGCTGCATGCACACTGCAACCAAAAATAAAATAAAAACAAACATACAAAAATAGCTGACACGTTTCTGCAAGGAGATCAAACCAGTCAATCCTAAAGGAAACCAACCCTGAGTATTTATTGGAAGGACTGAAGCTGAAGCTGAAGCGCCAATACTTTGGCCATGTGATGCGAAGAGACGACTCATTAGAGAAGACCCTGATGCTGGGAAAGACTGAAGGCAAAAGGAGAAGAGGGTGGGAGAGGATGAGACGGTTAGATAGCATCACCGACTCAATGGACGTGACTTGAATACACTGCAGGAGATAGTGGAGGACTGAGGAGCCTGGCATGCTGCAGTCCATAGGGCTGCAAAGAGTCAGACACAACTGAGTGACAGGATTCTGTTCAAGTAACTGGTGTTGTTTTGTCTCCAGATTGGACCGTAACTGAGGGATACCAGCAGTGGTTTTACTGCCACTCTCCTTACTAAATCCGGTTTCCTCCTCTTAAGATCGATCAGCGGAATGTTGCCAATGTGATGGACGAGTGCAACACTGTATCTCAGTGGCCTGCTGCTGCTGCTGCTGCTAAGTCCCTTCAGTCCTGTCCGACTCTGTGCGACCCCATAGATGGCGGCCCACCAGGCTCCCCCGTCCCTGGGATTCTCCAGGCAAGAATACCAGGGTGGGTTGCCATTTCCTTCTCCAATGCATGAAAGTGAAAAGTGAAGTCGCTCAGTCATGTCCGACTCTTAGCGACCCCATGGACTGCAGCCCACCAGGCTCCTCCGTCCATGGGATTTTCCAGGCAAGAGTGCTGGAGTGGGGTGCCATTGCCTTCTCAGTGGTCTAGATGATGGCAAAAAGCAAGAGAGTTGATGTCAGCCTTCAGCAAGACTGAAGGTTTGTACTCCTGGCTTCTGGTGCTCCTTGGAAAGTGGTATGGAGACAAAAGCATTTGCCAGGTCAGTCAGTAGCTCACAACAGCTGCCAAGGGCTGTGCTGACGTGCTCCAGTAAACACACTTCATTTGGGCCAGCAACTGCAATTGCAATCACCACCTGATTGCATTTACAGTAATCCACAGTCATTCTCCGAGATCCATCTGCCTTCCACACAAGCCAAACAGGTCAGTTGTTTTTTTGTCTATTTGTCTTTTGGCTGTGCCTTGTGGCATGCAGGATCTTAGTTCCCTGACCAGGGATCAAACTCATGCCCCCTGCACTGGAAGCACAGTCTTAGCTACTGGACTGCTAGGGAAGTCCCCAAACAGGTCAGTGGAACAAAGATGAGATCACCACCCCAGCTTCTTTTGAGCCATTAATGACGGCACTAATCTGCAGTTCCTCCAAAGGCGGTAGAATTGCTTTTGGATTTCCATCCTGGGAAATGTGGGGCGTTCTGGGGGCTTCCACTGGCTCTTTCTACAACAATGATCTGACTCCATGGGTCAGAACACCAGTGTGGGATTCTGCCAGCTGCCACATACGTCTATCCCAATTATACAACCCAGACCTGGGGAAACACAGAGGGAGTCCGCAGATCCATCGGGCTCCTCCTGAGTGGAACTTGGGCTCAGACTGCATCGATCACACGGCCACAGAACCCTTGTGGTGGTCCACCAGTAAAAGCAGGAAAACCCAAAATGCCTTGCCATCTATGAAAATGATAGGAGGTTGTCTGAAAATCTAAAAACCCATCAAATCCTCAGTGCTGAGACAAAGCTGGTGTTAAAAGAAACTGGGCTTTAAAAAAAGAGAAAAGAAGGGATTTCCTTGCTGGTCCAGTGTTTCAGACTTCGAGCTTGCACCGCAAGAGTCATGGGTTTGATCCCTGGTCAGGGTATTAAGGGGCTTTCCAGGTGGCTCAATGGTAAAGAACCTGCCTGCCAATGCAGGAGATTCGGGTTCCATCCCTGGTCCACTGGAGAAGGAAATGGCAACCCACTCCAGTATTCTTGCCAGGGAAATTCTAGGGACAGAGGAGCCTGGTGGGCTACAGTCCACGGAGTCGCAAAGAGTCAGACACAGTTCAGTGACTGACGAAGTGTGCACACAGGGAACTAAGATATTTTATGCCATGTGGCACAGCCAAAAAAAAAGAAAAGAAAGAAGAACCTGGTACAGTCTTTCCAGAAAGCGGTCCCACACTATATAACAAAAGCCATACAAAGGGTTTTCCTCTTTCACCTGGTAATTCTATTGAGAGTCAGTTCTAATCAGCTACAATGCAGGCTAAGCTCTGTGCATGAAGATGCACCTGGTAATTCTATTGAGAGTCAGTTCTAATCTACAATGCAGGCTAAGCTTTGTGCATGAAGATGTTTGCTTATGGTTGTTTATAAGTGCACAAACAAACGGATTAAAAATACCTGGAAACAACTAAAAAACGCTTCAGTAAAGTACAGTACATCCACACGGGGGTTAATGTGCAGCCGTGTGACATTGTGTTTAGGTTAAAATGCTAAGATTATTTTTAGCCTTTCGGGTTGGCAAAGATTTTTTAAAAAGATTGATAATACCCATTGTTGGCAAGAGTGTGGGAAATTTGACATTCTCGTGCACTTTGGGTGGGAATATAAATTGGTGGAACCTTTTTGAAGGGCCATTTGGCAGTATGTACTTAAAAAATATTCATACCCTTTGACCCAATGCTTCCACTGCTTGGAATTTATCCCTCAGGAACACCCCCACCAATCCACAGGCCCAGTTGATGGTAACATTGTCTATGCCTGCAAAAACTGGAAACCACCCAAATACCCATCAATAGGGGATGAGTTAAATAATTCATGCTCAGTCGCAAAAGGAAATCCTTTTGTCTCCACTTGAATTTCAAGTAGGTATCTCCAATGATCTACGCCCAGAGATAACTCTCATCCTCCCCACTCAGAGACTGCTGCTGCTACTGCTAAGTCACTTCAGTCGTGTCCGACTCTGTGTGACCCCGTAGATGGCAGCCCACCGGGCTCCCCCGTCCCTGGGATTCTCCAGGCAAGAACACTGGAGTGGGTTGCCATTTCCTTCTCCAATGCATGAAAGAGAAAAGTGAAAGTGAAGTCGCTCAGTCTGTCCGACTGTTAGCGACCCCATGGACTGCAGCCCACCAGGCTACTCCGTCCATTGGATTTTCCAGGCAAGAGTACTGGGGTGGGGTGACATTGCCTTCCCTGCACTCAGAGACTGCCCCTCCTATATCCTCCCCACCATGGAAACTGGCTTTACCGGTTTTGCCCAGCTGTTTAGCCAAACCCTGCAGTTACTTGGAGAAGGAAATGGCAACCCACTCCAGTACTCTTGCCTGGAGAATCCCATGGACAGAGGAGCTTGGTGGGCTACAGTCCATGGGGTGCCAAAGAGTCAGACACGACTGAGCGCCTTCACTTTCCTTTCACTTTCCGCAGTTACTTGACTCCTCCCGGCCTCTGGCACACACCCTACCTGGCGGTACATCTGACATAGCTACCAGCCCAGCACAAGGCAGCATCTTCTCTCTTCCACACCTCCCAGCGACCTCTGAAGTGGACCGGCCCGCCTCTACTCTTGGACGACTACGGTTACTTCTCAGCCACCACTGCGCGCATGCTCAGTCATTCAGTCACGTCCGATTCTTTGCCACCCTGTGGACTGTAGCCCACCAGGTTCCTCTGTCCAGGGGATTCTCCAGGCGGGAATACTGACGTGGGTTGCCAGGCCCCTCTCCAGGGGATCTTCCTGACCCAGGCGTTGAACCTGCATCTTTTTTGTCTCCTGCATCGGCAGGTGGGTTCTTTACCACTAGTAACACAAGGGAAGCCCTGCCCAGAGTAATCATTTTTAAATGTTTCTGAAATTAAATCAAGGCCCTATATCCATGTAATGGAATATTATTCAGCCAAAAAAAGGAAGGGAGGGGACTTCCCTGGTGGTGCAGCAGTTAAGACTCCACACTTGCAATGCAGGGGGTGCAGACTGCATCCCTGGTCAGGGAATTAAGATCCCGCATGCTGCACGGGGTAGCCTAATAATAAAAATGATATTAATAATGTGTGTGTGTGTGTGTGCACGCTCAGTAGCTCAGTGGTGTCAGACTCTTTGTGACCCCATGGACTGTAGCCGGCCAGGCTCCTCCGTCCATGGGATTTTCCAGGCAAGAATACTGGAGTGGGTTGCCATGCCCTCCTCCAGAATAACAATAATACTTTTTTAAAAAGGAAGGCAGTACTCATCACACTATAATGTGGATGAACCTCAAGCACACTGTGCTGTGTGAAAGAAGCCAGACTCAAAAGGCCACATATTGGCTGGTTCCATTTACACAAAATGTCTAGAGTAAGTAAATCATGGAGACAGAGAGCAGAGTGGTAATTGCCAGACGCTGGGGAAAGGGGCAGATGTCAGGGACTGCTTTTGGGTTTGGGTTTTCTTTGGGGGTCATGAAAATGTCTTGAAACTAGAGAGAGGCAATACAATATTGTGAATATACTAAATGCCACTAAATTGTATACTTTAAAATGGTTAATTTTATATGAACTTCACCTCAATAAAAAAAGAATAAAGAAATTAGATCATGGCACCTTCCCTGCTTAAAACCTTCCAGTGGCTCCACAACACAATAAAAATAAAATCCAAAAAGAGAGAGAAAAAAAAAGAAGGGATTCCCTGGTGGTCCAGTGGTTGGGAATCAAGTGCTTTCACTCATGGGGCCTGGGTTCCATCCCTGTTTGGGGAACTAGGTTCCTCAAGCCACGTAGTGAGGTCAAAAAGAATAACAAAAAACAAACAAAAACACACCCAAATTCCATACCTGCAAGACCCCAGTGACCCAGGCTCTGTCCTGGGACCTTGTATCACTTGCCCTTGCCCACTCCCCGCAAATCTGTGACAGAGGGAACATCATTCCCATTTCAAGAGGGGAAACTGAGATCAGAGAGATGAAGTGGCTTGTCAGAGATCACGTGGGAACACTTCCAATCTGAGGCCAGCTCCGCGTCTGACCAGCTCACAACTGTGGACACAGTGGTGGCCGCCTGGACCCTTCTTCAGGATGGGATACTCATGGCCCCAGGTGCTGGTGGCTGTTTGCTCTGTAGGTGGAACCCTTGACGTCCCCTGAGGACAGCCTCTCTCCAGTGATTTGTCCGTGGGGGGCATAAAAGCCTGGCCCCTTCCCTCAGGAGTCATCTTTAATGGCCACCCCAGCTCCAGAGCTGCCCGCAGGATGCCCGTCTTGAGACGGCCTCACAGCTCAACTCCTCTCTCTCTGCCCAAGCCTGCTCCTCCCCTCCCTCGGGCTAAGTCACTTCAGTCACGTCTGACTCTTCGCGACCCCATGGACTGTAGCCCACCAGGCTCCTCTGTCCATTCGACTCTCCAGGCAAGAATACTGGAGTGGGTTGCCATGCCTTCCTTCAAGGGATCTTCCCCACCCAGGGATGGAACCTGGGTCTCCTGCATCTCCTGCATTGGCAGATGGGTTCTTTCCCACACGCCACCTCACAAGGCAGGTTTCTAAGGGTGCCCCCACACACCTCCTGCCTGCTAATTTCCACCTGGAAATTCGCTTCCTGATCTCTTAAGTGCCAGATCAAAGTGCACAGAGTTTAGCCTGCAGGCCTGGGGAGGTGACAACTAAAGTGTGTAACTCACTCGGTCGTGTCTGGCTCTGCAACCCCATGGACTGTAGCCCGCCAAGCTCCTCTGTTCATGGGATTCTCCAGGCAAGAATACTGGAGTGGGTAGCCATTTCTTCCTCCAGGGGATCTTCCCAACCCAGGGATTAAACCCATGTCTCCTGCATTGCAGGCAGATTCTTTACCATTTGAGCCACCAGGGAAGCCCCTAGAAAGATCCTGCTGCTGCTGCTAAGTCGCTTCAGTAGTGTCCGACTTTAGAGGACAAACTGGAATGGAGAGAGATGGGAGGCCCAGAGGAGGCGGATGAGGGGCGGGGCTGAGTTCACAGCGTGGCAGTGACAGCAGGGATAAAGCCAATTCCGCCAGTGGCCACTGGGTGGAATAAATGGACTATAACTGGAGCCTGGCATCTGAGCCCTGTGCCTGGCCCGGGGGTGGTTGGGGGGCTGCTGGTGCCCCGGGCCGTTTTCCCTCTGGGCCAGTCGTCAGGGTGCCAGCCCTGGCTCTGCCTGTCACCAGCCATGCACCCTGAGCATGGTACCTGAGTGCCTCACTCTGTCCATTACAGAAATCTGAGCTAACACCAGGCCCTCCTCAAAGGGGTGGCCATGAGGAGTCAAGGAGTTGTGTTAAGTTCATCAAGTGCGGACAAGGGCCTGGCATGGCGCGAGCATCACCCTGACCACTCCAGGCTTCCCCAAGGACCTGCCGAATGTCTGGAAAGGCCTCCGGTCAGGCACACCCATCTGCAGCCTTGCATGTTGGGGGCCAGTCCCTTCACTGTTGAGCCCCTGATCTTGCATCGGCAGGAAGGCAGTGACCATCTGGGCCAGGAAGGATTGTCAGAAGTAAGTGACACTTGCAAAGTTCCTGACACGTGGCGTGAAGTTCACTAACGTCAGCTGCTGCCTCCGGGAAGACAATGGGGAGTGTCTGTGTGAGGCTCAGTGTGCTTGGCCTTCCACAGCAGGCAGATGAGCCTCGGCGAGGCCAAACCCTGCCCATCCTTTGCAGTCAGCTTGCTCCTCCTCCAGAGTTCTTCCCCTAAATGTCATCGCTGGTGCCCAATTGCCCAAATCAGAAACAGGAGGCGTGTTCATGTCCTCTCTCCTCCGTCCCTCACCCCAGGCAGTCACCAAGTCCAGGCCCTGTCCAGCCTCCCCTTCTATCCCTACAGACCCTCTGGCAGCCCCTGCCACTCCCCACCCAATGACCGTCTCCTTATTTAAGCCAACTCAACCCTTTGTGTGCAGGGGGTGCATCCCATGGGCCGCCAGCTGAGGACCAAAGTCTTTAACCTTAAGAGCAAAGCCAGGCCACTGAATCCCCAGGGTGTACCACAGCACCTGGTATTTGGCTGCTGTTGTTGTTCAGCTGCTAAGTCATGTCCGACTCTTTGCAACCCCGTGGACTGCAGCCCACCAGGCTTCCCTGTCCCCCACTATCTCCCACTCAAGTTCACATCCATAGAGTCAATGATGCTATCTAACCATCTCATCCTCTGCCGCCCTCTTTTCCTTTTGCCTTCAATCTTTGCCAGCATCAGGGGATTTTTCCTACTGGTATACAGCAGGCACTCAATAAATGCTAGTTGGCTGGAGGACAGATGAATGCATGAATGGATGTTGGCAGGAATGACACTAACAGCGATCGAAAGAGAGTTCAGCACACAGCACCCACTACTTGCAGGGCCCTGTTCCGAGCCCCTACACGGATAGGGGCTCATTTTATACTCACAACGACACTATGTGCCAGCATCTGTTATTTCTTCAGTTTCACAGGGAGATTAAATAACTCGCCCAATGTCACACAACAAATGCTCTGCAGAGATTCAAACAAGATCCAGGACCCAGGAGCATAAACTTTTCTGATTAGCAGCCACCAATCAGCAAAGTTCCCAGTCCTGCTCTGCTCACCCTAGGCACCTTCACACCAAGTCCTAAGGCACAGGGAGTTAAACTCTTGCCCAAGGTCATATGGTTATAAATAGGACTTCTTCCTTGATGAATGGACAGGCGTCCAGTTGACGGTGACTTTGGTTTGGTGGCGGAGTCGGGGTGGGGGGAGGAGGGTTGTTACTCTCCTGGAATCTTATTTCTGGGGGCCCCAATGAACAGAAAGTTCTGAGTTTACATGACTGGGGACCAGGCTATGGCAATGAGGTCACAGGTAAGGCTGCCAGTGAGGTGGGCATTAAGGCACCAGCTTCTGCCTCTGGGCTCCTCAGGTCCTGGCTTCAGACTGTTAAACCCACCCAGGGCTGAAGCTTTCAACCAGCTGGTGCCTGCAGAACAGTGCCTCGGGCCTGCCAGTTGGAATTGGCCAGGGTCGGGGGGCGGGGGGGAGACTGAGTCACCAGGACCCCGGGGGACACCCCCACCTCCTTCTCCACCAGAGCAGCTATTTTGTCCAGGGTTCTGAGGGCCCTTTCAATTGGAAAAAAGGTTCTGCAGTCAAAACAACTTTTGAAAATCAGTGCCCTAAGGGATCAACGTCCTTGTCAAGCAAAGAGGCCTTTTTGAGTTTACCCTGGTGACATTCAGGGGCTTGCATGCAGTGAATTCTGGATGAGAAAGACAGGAAAGTGACAGTCTCCAGTGCCCTCTGCCAAATCCAATGTCAAGGCCACCCTGACTGTTTATGGCCAAAGGTCCCTGCTGCACGCACCTGCCCTGGGCATGCCCTAAGCCAGGGGCCTGTTTGTCTTTTCTGGGCATCTGCCTATGCAGCTTCTAGTGTCTGAGAGAAAAAGGAACTACAGGGTAGTCCCAGGAGTTCCCTGGTGGTCCAGTGACTAGGACTCCACACCTTCACTGTTGGGGCCCTGGGTTGAGGAAGCAAGATCGTTCAAGCCTCGCAGGGCAACCAGAAACAAAGAGGAACTCAGGAACCACACATGACCAGCAACATGCGAGGTGTGTCTGTAACCCCCATTACAGACATGTCAGCTATCATTAGCCCCCCTCCTGGGAAGGGGAAACTGAGGCATGGAGGAGAGAAATGACTCACCACAGCACTCACACCAGGGTTGGCCTGACTCCAAAATAGTCTTTCCACTGCACCCTCGCCTACCACCTCCCACCTGCCCTTCCTCTCCCCTCCTCACCTACCCTCACATCCTGCCCACACTCAGGGCCCAGCTGCTCTTCTGATACATCCCTCTCTCTCTTACACACACCCCACCCAGCTGTTTGTAAATGCCGTTTCTTCTCCTTCGGATAAGTTCTCCTCCTCCCAAATCCCACTTCACCCAGCTGACTATTTCATACTCTGGGAATCTGCTGGAGTGTCACCTCTTCCAGGAAGCCCTCCCTGGAGCCCTGGCTGGGTCAGGAGCCTCTAGGTCCCTCCTCTGAGTTTTCCCTCTCGAAGTCCGGAAGGTTCTGTCTTGTGGTCATTTGTTTTTCTACATCTCAATGGGGCCCTGAGCTCTTGGAAGAAGGGTCCAGGTCCCCTAGGCTCCTCACTGTACCATACGCCTAGCAAGGTGCAAGGCACACACGAGATGTTCAACAAACATCTACTGGAAGAGTGGACTCGCGAGAGCAATGGGCAACCTCGAAGTCCACCTCCCGGCAAGTACTGGGGCACAGTGCGCCTGAGGTGCCGTCCCCGGCTGCCCCTCCTAGCTCTGCCTCCCACAGGAAGCCTTCTCCACCTCCTCCAGTTGTCCAGTCCCTCCGGTTCCAACTCCTCGTCTCCTTCATTCACTCAAGTCTTTGTTAGTCGCTCAATCATGTCCAACTCTTCGCAACCCCATGGACTGTAGCCTCTGTCCATGGGATTTTCCAGGCAAGAATACTGGAGTGGATAGCCATTCCCTTCTCCAGGGGATCTCCCACATCGCGGGTAGATTCCTTCCCATCTGAGCTTTGAACAAAGACAAAGCCGAGGCGGCAGGAGGGAAGCATCTGGAAGCCGGACACAGGAAGTGATGTGCATGGCCTTTGACACCGGAAGTGATGCAGTCTCCTTCCCGTCTGTGCTGGCCCCGTGGTGCTCACCAGCCACAGGGGCACAGCACATCATGGGCTAGTGCCTAGTGTGCATGCCAGGCTGGTCCTGAGGCCCCACTGTCTGCACCCCCCCGCCCCGTGCTCCTCACCCAGCCCACGCCACCACAGCCCCAGCCCAGCTCAAGCCTCATCCTCCTATCTGACCTGGAGCATCTCTCTCCTGCAGTCTCCCTCAGGGCTGTCTCTTATACACATCTAGATGTGTATAAGAGACAGCCCCCGCCCCGTGCTCCTTACCCAGCCCACGCCCCCTCCGCAGCCCCAGCCCCGCCGTACCCGGTTGATGAGCTCGCCCACCATGCCCGTCCAGGAGCCGTTGGGCTCGGGCGCCCCATACAGCCCGTCCTCCACCAACCGCAGGCGGTACCGGAAGCGCAGCAGCTCGGCCAGCTCCCGCAGCATGTCCACGCAGAAGCCCTCGAAGCGCTCGTTCCCGGACAGAGCCTGGAAGTTGGGCCGGCGCATGACGTACGGGTTCTCCTGGGAAGCAGGAGAGAAGAGGGGGCGGGGTCATAGACCGGGCCTCGCGGGGACGTCTGGGTCCCAGAGTCCACGCTGGGCAGCTGGCTCCAGAACCTGCTCGCAGAGCAGGGATGACGGAGTCCTGGCCCACTTACACCCCCTGTTTACTAGTGCTCAGAGCCGGGGCCGCGTTGGGGAGGGGTGGGATAAATTAGGAGGTTGGGATTAACATGTTTAGTCGCTAAGTGGTGTCCGACTCTTTGCCACCCCATGGACTGCAGTACTCCAGACTCCTATGTCCTTCACCGTCTCCTGGAGTTTGCTCAGACTCAGTGTTCCTGAGTCGATGATGCCGTCCAACCAGCTCATCCTCTGTCGCCCCCTTCTCCTTTGGCTTTCAGTCTTTCCCAGCATCAGGGCAGGGTCTTTTCCAGTGAGTCAGCGCTTCCCATCAGGTGACTAAAGTATTGGAGTTTCAGCTTCAGCATCAGTCCACTCAATAAATATTCAGGGTTGATTTCCTTTAGGGTTGACTGATTTGACTTCCTTGTAGTCCAAGGGACTCTGAATCTTCTCCAGCACCACAAATGGATAATCAACAAGGACCTACTGTGCAGTCCAGGGAACTATACTCATATTTTGTAATAACCTATAAGGGAGAAGAAGCTGAAAAAAATGAATATGTGTGTGTGTGTGTGTGTGTGTAAAATGTGATCACCGTATTATAGACCTGAAACTAACAACACTGTAGATCAACTATACCTCAAAAAAATATAAATAACTACTAAAAAACATAAATACTCAGAGCCAAAGAGAAAGCACGGGGAACTTGCCAGCCCCTAGCAGATCCCAGGGAGCTGGTTTGATCTCCAACAGCCAAGTTAACATTCACTCAAGTTCCAATGGGAACTTCCCTGGGAGTCTGGTGGTTAGGACTCAGCACCTTCACTGCTATAGCTCTGGGTTCAGTCCCTGGTCAGGGAAATAAGATTCCAGAAACCAAGCAGCACAGCCAATTAAAAAAAAAAAGCTCAAATGGCTATGAGGAAGGCAGGTAACCTGAGTGAATCATGGCTATGAGGAAGGCAGGTAACCTGAGTGAATCAGTCTGTGTGGCGTGCACGCGTGCTCAGTTGTTGCGACCGCATGGATTGTAGCACACCAGGCTCCTCTGTCCATGGGACTCTCCAGTCAAGAATACTGGAGTGGGTTGCCATGCCCTCCTCCAGGGATCTTCCCGACCCAGGGATGGAACCCACATTTCTTGCGTGCCTTAGGTTCTTTACCACTAGTGCCACACGGGATGCCCCTTGAGATACATTACTCGTAATCCAAGTCACACACATGTGCCTGTGTGGCTGCAGCTGCATGTGCATCACTACACTTAGTTCCCCAAAGCAGTCCTTACAACTATGGGAGAATATCCCGATATTTTCTGTCCTGCTCTGTTTCATTTTTCTACACAGTCGGTAGCGACCCACTAAACTGACTTCACAAGCCACCAAGGGATCCCAGAGGATCTGCCCCACCAGGATTTAGCTCCAGCCCAACGCTGTCATGAGAGTAGCAGGCCTGAGATGCCAGATGGTCCAATGTTAAGAGAATTTGGAAACCCAGGTTGTTTTGTAAAATCTCCTGATTATAAAGGTTAGCAACAATTCAAATTCTAATACCATCTTTTTTTTAATGCTTTGCAAGCTAAACAAACACCTAACAGTTTGCAATCTCTGGCCTACAGCCCTTTCGCTACGCTGATGCTTATTTCTGAGGGGTTTGAGCAGACTTTACTGACTCTTTCTGTGCCAAGTGAGACAAAAGCAGAGAGAATATTCCAAGTGTTACTAAGATGAGGTATAGGAAGATGATGGTAACAAAAGGGAAATTTATCTGTGCAGTTATTGTCTAAATGGTTGTACAGTGTCACCTTGGACTTAGAAATAAAAGGAGTTATGACTTAGGAACCAGCCAGAAGAACCTTGGCCAATAACATCCACAATGGTTACCATATGGACTAAACACCTGCTGCGTACCAGCTCCTGCACTGAGTGTGTTCTCTGGATTTTATCGTTTTATTTCCTCACAGTGACCTGACATGGGTGGTATTCTTAGACTCTTCATATGTGGAAACTAGGGCTTGGACTTCCCTGGTGGTCTAATGGTCAGGAATCCACCTGCCAATGCAGTGGACTAGGGTTCGATCCCTGGTCCAGGAAGATCCCACATGCCCTGGGGCAGCCAAGCCTGTGCTCTATAACTACTGACCCGCACCTTAGAGCCATGCTCTGTAACAAGAAAAGCCGCCACAAAGAGAAGCCTGTGCACAGCAACTAGAGAGTAGCCCCGGCTCGCTGCAGCTAGAGCAAGCCCACGCGTGTGCAGCAACGAAGACCCAGCACGGCCAAAAATGAACGAATGAATTTTTTTTTTTTAAAGAAAGAAACTGAGGTTCACAGAGGTCATCCTGCTGCCTCTCATTCAGCACAGAATTCCTGAGCTCTGGGGTAGATGCATAGTATTCTGCAGCTCCTCCCGTCAAGAGGTAGAGTGGATTTCTTCCCTTCTTGGGTCTGACCTGGCCTCAAGACTTGCTTTGGCCAACAGAGTGTGGTGGAAGTAGTGCTGTGTGACTTTCAGTGCCTGGGTCCTCAGACAGACCTCTTGGGACCTCAGCGTGAGGAAGCCTGGGCCAGCCTGCTGAAGGATGAGTAGGGATGAATGGACCAAGGTATGCTGGCCAGCAGCCCAGCCTAGACACTAGCTGCATGCAACCACAGTGAGTGCAGCGGAACTGCTCAGGGAATTCCCTGGTGGTCCAGTGGTTAGGGCTCTGCACTCTCCCTGCCAAGGGTCTGGGTTCGATCCCTGGTTGAGGAACAATGATGCCACAAGCGTTGAGATGCAGTCAAAAATAATTAAGTACATCAGTGCATCACTTTTAGGGACTCCCCTGGGGGTCAAGTGCTTAAGAGTCTGTGTTTTCACCACCGAGGGTGTTGGCTCAATTCCTGGTCGGGGAACTAATATCCCACAAGCTGCATGTTGCGGCCACATTAGAAAAACAAAACTGTTCAGTTGACCCATAGCATTGTGAGAAATAATAGCCGTTATTGTTGGAAGCCTCCAGGTTTGGGGCAGTTTGCTATACATTGGTAGATACTATAGTGTTAGTCACTCAGTCACGTCTGACTCTTCCTGACCCCAAGGACTGTAGCCCACCAGGCTCCTCTGTCTATGGGATTCTCCAGGCAAGAATACTGGAGTGGGTAGTCATTTCCTTCTCCAGGGGATCTTCCCTACCCAGGGTTCGAACCTGGGTCTTCTGCATCGCAGACGGACTCTTTACCACCTGAACCACCAGGGAAGCCAGGTAGGTACTAGAAGGTACCTATAAGACACTACAGACTGGATTCCTGGACCCCAGCAAAGCCCCTGAGCTGCGGGGAGATGGGGTGGAGGGAAGTCAGTACTTTTCTCTCTCTCCAAAGCCACATTTCTAAATCCAAACTTGTGGAACTGAGAGTAGGGATGAGAGATAATGTTAATAATAGCAGCGGCAGCTAGCATTTCTTGTGGGCTTGCTGTATGACAGCTATCCTGTCAGCGTAGGAGGTCGGTATTATTACCTCTACTTGAGAGATGAGGACACAGATCCCTAGAAGTGAAGTAGTAAGTGGCTGAAATGGACAAGTCAGGCTGAGTCCACAGCTCTGCTCTTAGGCTCTGTGCCAGACTCAACTCAAGTGGACAGAATCGGAGAGCAGACCTGTGAGTAGCCAGATACAGAGATGGGGGTGAGGGGAGGGAAGGCCAGGTATCGAAGCCAGAGAATCAGAAATTAGGAATTCTCTAGACAAGCAAGCGTTAGAGCTGGAAGGCTCTGGTACAGACCTCTTGACATACAGAGGAGGAAACAAGTTCAGAGAAGTCAAGTGCCTTGCCTAAGGTCACATAGCCGAAGCAGGGCAGTGGCAAGGGGAAATGGGGCAGAGGCTGGATTTGAAACCCTCATTCCTTCCATCAGGTCGCTCTCCCAATTCAAGACTGAGGCATCTGGGCTGTAGATTTGGGTTCAAAGCCTCAGGATCAGAGTGGGAACTAACAGAGCCAAAAATAAGGGCTGAGGCCTGGGAACAGAACTCAAGGTCAGAAAACAGTGATCTAGCATTCAAGTTGCAGTCCCAGACCATCAGAGCTGGGGGCCTGAAGGAGCCTCTAATCCAAGGTTTTCAGACTCCTTCAAAAAAGAACCTGCAGAAAACCCAGCATTGCAGACAATGGGATGTTGCTAAGTCCAATTCTCAGAATTCATCAGAGTGGCTAGGCATGTGCACACAAAAATGCAGGTCCAGGGGGGTCATGGTAGCGTTTCTTGTAGCGGGAACAAAGACTGAGACAGCCTAATTTGGAACAGGTTAAAAAGATTATTGATGTCATCAAAGAATCCCAGGCAACTACTGAAATAACAAGTTCTATAAGATATATTAAGAGGGAAAAAACAAGCTACAGAACAACGTGTACAATATGCTATTCTCTGTGAAGGCAAGAGTGGGGATGTGCTTGTATATGCTCAGATATTTCTGGGAGGATGGGGGGGAAATGGGGACTGAAGAGGGAAAGAGACAGATTTTTTTCACTCCTTACCCATCCTGCAAGCCTTGAATTCAATTTAATGGAGAATTAAATTGAATGCTATTTAATTCTATTTAATTAACTTCTGTCCCACCCCCAGTTTAACATTTTTAATTTTAAAATATTTAAAACATCTTAAAGATGATATGGAAATGTATATGGAAATGCAAAAGATCAAAAGAAGCAAAGCAATCCTAAAGTAGAATATGAGGACTGAAGGATTTACCATAGCTTTAACACAACTTAAAGCTGTGGTGTTTTAAGGCAATGTGGTAGTAGAGCAAAGACAGACAAACAGACAAACAGACAGAATGAAGAATTTGTACATCCACAGGTAAATGTATACTTGACTTAGGTGGCGCTAGTAGTAACCTGCCTGCCAATGCAGGAGACATAAGAGTCGTGGGTTCAATCCCCGGGTCGGGAAGATGCCCTGGAAGAGGGCATGGCAACCCACTCGCCTATTCTTGCCTGGAGAATCCCATGGACAGAGGAGCCTGGCGGGTTACAGTCCATAGGGTCACACAGAGTCAGACGCAACTGAAGCAACTTAGCATGCAAGCATGCATGATTTATGACAAGGGTAAGACTGTAGCAAAAAGAGAAAGAATGAACATTTTGACAAACGATGCCTTTCAATCAAACATCCATATGGAAAAAAAGTATTCTGATCACTCCTCCTCACATGATACATAAAAATCAATTCTAGGTGGACTGTAGATCTAAATGTAAAAGACAAAATTATTACAAAGAAACATATGGGAAAATAGCTTTATGATCTTGGGGTAGGCAGAGAATTCTTTTTTTTTTTGCCCATCCCTTACCACATGTTGGATCTTAGTTCCCCAACCAGGGATCAAACCCACGCCCTCTACAGTGGAAATGCAGGGTCTTAATCACTGGACCACCAGGGAAGTCCCAAGAATTCTTAAACCCTAAAAGCATTAAGCAGAAAGGGGGGAAGATGGATAAAATGGACTTTAGAAAAGTTAAAAATCTTTTCCTCAAAAGATACCACTGAGGGGAATTCCCCAGTGGTTGAGTGGTTAGGACTCCACGCTTTCACGGCCGAGGGCCCGGATCTGCTCTCTGGTCAGGGAACTAAGATTCCAAAAGCCACACAAATGCGGCTGAAAAAAAGGAAAAACAACCCTCCGGGAGTGAAAAGGAAAGTCACAAAGTGGGAGAAGGTCTCTGCAACACATATTCCGACAAAGAGCTTATATCCAGAATACACAAATTACAAATTACAAACCAATACAAAGGTCTGCTGCTGCTGCTGCTGCTAAGTCACTCCAGTCGTGTCC
The DNA here is from genome assembly GCA_006410675.1 of Oreotragus oreotragus. Taxonomy (NCBI): domain Eukaryota; kingdom Metazoa; phylum Chordata; class Mammalia; order Artiodactyla; family Bovidae; genus Oreotragus; species Oreotragus oreotragus. Next base: position 27,401 of record SJYX01019379.1, on the reverse strand, counting down.
GACTCTGTGTGACCCCATAGACGGCAGCCCACCAGGCTCCCCCATCCCTGGGATTCTCCAGGCAAGAACACTGGAGTGGGTTGCCATTTCCTTCTCCAATGCATGAAAGAGAAAAGTGAAAGTGAAGTCGCTCAGTCTGTCCGACTGTTAGCGACCCCATGGACTGCAGCCCACCAGGCTACTCCGTCCATTGGATTTTCCAGGCAAGAGTACTGGGGTGCGGTGCCATTGTATCTCAAATTTCTGAATATACAGAAAGCTTTGAGCAGGGACCTCCCAAAAGGAGATTCCAAATAGGCAATAAATGAAAAGTGGTCAACTTCCCTGACCATTAAGGAAATGTACATGAAAATCTCAATAGGATCCGTGGCTTTCTGCACTCAGCACCGGCAGAAGTGAGTAGCGACCAGAATCCTCCTTCATACACCATGGGTGGGAATGGAGATGGGTACCATGGCTTAGGAAGATGCTTTGTTAGTATCTGCAGAAGCTGCAAACTCCAACAACTCTTCTCCTGCCTATACACTTGACAGGAATCCCCATCCGTTCACCAAAAGGCATGTGGCAGAGTATCCACAGCAAGACTATTCACAACAGCAAAAGAACCAGAAACAGCTCCAACACCCATCAATTCGGGGGGTAAATAAATCGAGGGTTGTTCATGTCACACAAGTAGCAACACGAAAGGCTTCCCTGGTGGCTCAGCGGTAAAGAGTTTGCCTGCCAAGCAGGAGACACTGTTCGATCCCTGGTCCAGGAAGATCCCCTGGAGAAGGAAGTGGCAACCCCCTCCACTGTTCCTGCCTGGAGAATCCCATGGACGGAGGAGCCTGGCGGTCTACAGTCCATGGGATCGCAATGAGTTGGACATGACTTTGCGACTGGACCACAACGAGACTAAGCCATTTGCAGCAAAGTTGGTGAATCTCAGAAACGTATGCACGAGAGAGAATAGAGAATATGATGCCATTTATGTGAAGTTCAAAGCACGGAGATCTAGTCTGTGGTGATAAAAGCTGAGGCCGTGGCAGCAGTTAGAAACCTGACGGGCCATGTGGAAGGCTGGCCCCACAATGTGCTCCGTTATTGAAAATCCAGTGATCAGTACACTCGTGATTTGTGAAAGTTTCTGTACGCATGTTACACTGCTAGGGGAAAAAACACCCTTGAAACTAAAACCAAAAATGTTAAAGTAGGATGGGTTCTGGGAAATTCTTCACAAGCTGCTCGCCTCGACCCTTTCATGAAGCCAGGACCCAACTCCATATCCAGGACTTCCTGGAGCTCAGTTTAAAGAACCTTGATATAGTCCACCACCCTTCACTCTGTCGTGAATATTTTAATTCCCTCATTTTACAGGAGGAAGCTGAGAACAGAGAGAAGAGACCCACCCTGGTCACCAAGTGCAGAGACCGCTGGGCCAGATCTAGAACAGAAGTGAAGACGACTTGGAAAGAGGCAGAAATCGACCTGTTGTGGTTCAAGGTAGAGACAATTGGGCCCTGCCATCTTCCGGTTGAGCCACTCATGTCCCCTAACCCTCCTGTGCCTTATTTTTGTCTGAAAATTGGGAGTCACCATGGTACCAGCCTCAGGACTGCCGTGAACACTGAGGAACACCAGCAAAGGACTCCGCACACAGCTCAAAGACTCTGGGCGTGATGATTGCTACTGTTTTTTGGGGGAGCCAGGCCATGCGGCTTGTGTGAGCGGGATCTCAGGGCGTGATGATTGCTACTGTCTTGGGGTGAGCCAGGCCATGCGGCTTGTTTGAGCCGGGATCTCTGGGCGTGATGATTGCTACTGTTTTGGGGGGGAGCCAGGCCAGTTCCCTGACTAGGGATTGAACCCATGACCCCTGCAATGGAAGTTTGGAGTCATAACCACTGAACCACCAGGGAAGTCTCAGTTGCTATTCTTATTGAGGATACCGGGTCAGGAGAAAAAAGGGATTCCCACGTGCTCAGCATGTTTTGCCAGCAGGACACTCTGCCAGGGGGTCCTCTGATCTCACGCAATCCTCCCACAGCCTTTCAAGGTGGGACTATTAGACCCATTTACAGATGAAGGTATGGAACCTAGAGAGTCGGACACTGAGGTCCAGGTGAAGTCAGGAATCCAAGTGAGGCCTGTCTGACCCCAGAAAACCAAAGAGCAAGAGAAGATGTCATGCCTTAATGAAAAGGAACGCCAGGAAAGGAGAAAACTCTCTGGGATGGCCCAGCACCACATCATCCCCTGGGACCTGTCCCACACCCCCAGCTTCCCTGTCGGACTTCCTTCAGTCTTGGCAGCAGCCTGATCTCTCAGCTTCAGACATGTGGGCCCCACCCTAGGGATAACCCCAGCCTCCACCCCCATCGAGGACCTCCTCCTGCTCCTTCCCTCAGCCCAGCCCATCAGCACCCCACATCAGGTCCCACCCTCCCCACAGCCCCAGCCCAGCTCAAGCCTCATCCTCCTATCTGACCTGGAGCATCTCTCTCCTGCAGTCTCCCTCAGGGCCCAGCTTTTCCAAACATCCAGATCTGGCCCCATCCCTTCCGGTTTAATAGTCTCCAAGGTCCATGCCAGCCACTTCAGTCACATGGACTCTGTAGCCTGCCAGGCTCCTCTGTCCATGGGATTCTCCAAGCAAGAATCCTGGAGCGGGTTGCTGTGCCCTCCTCAAGGGGATCTTCCCAACCCAGGGATCAAACCTGCATCTCCTGCATTACAGGCGGATTATTGACCGCTGAGCCACCAGGGCAACCCCTCCAAGGTACAGAATGAGCATGACTAAGCTCTTCAGAGGCCCCTCCCCACCTGTCAGCGTTCACCACTCCTCCATGTTCGCTGGGTATCAGGCACCATCCCAAGCCCTGGGGACCAGAGCGGGAAATAAGACAGGTCCTGACAACTTCATGCCCCTCCTGCCAGCGCCCAGGCTGACTCACGTCTGTGTTGCCAAGCGCCCAGCACAGGCCCTGCCCAGAAACATGAGTCTGAGAAAGTTCGTGAATGAAGGGGCACACTGAGGCTGCTGCCTCCACATCCAACCTGGCGAACACTTCCTGAGGCCCCTCCTCCTGGGAGTTCCTGCTGCCTGGGAGGCCAGGCCCCCTCCTCTGTGTACCCAACTCCTACACAGCTTCTAAAGCCTCATCTAATGCCACCTCCTCTGTGAAGCCTTCCTTCCTCAGGCTTTCGAAAGTTCAGGCAGCCCCTCCTTTCTGTGGGGCCCCCTTAGCACCCTGGCTGGGAATGACTGTGTCCAGGTCCGCCTCCTTCATCAGACTGGGATCCCCTCCCCAGGGCCACTCGAGGCCAGAGAGACCACGAGACCACCTGTGGCTCATCCCAGTGCCTCCGGGATTTGTATCAGATCTGGTGCAGCTTCAGTAAATATTTGTAGAATGAAAAGCGAATGAATGACTCCATCACTAGAAAAATGAAGGTTCAGAAGAGGGAAACACGGGCTCAGGAGCCCTGGGGAAAGGGGGAGACAAGTGTAGGAAGAGGCCGGAAGCCCCCCAGGTCATGGCTGTGCTCTCCTGACATCTCCGCCCTGACATCTGCCCCTGCTCCCCACCCAGAACCCCAGGCAGCCTCTGGGGTGCACTCCGCTTCCACGTGCGCACGGAGGTGCTCCTTCTCCCAGTCAGCCTGGCCTGGCCCTCAGGGCCCCTCGGTGAGGCTGTTAGGAAGCGTCTGGTTTCTCGTCTGCAGGCCATCTGTCCCTCCCCAGCAGGCTTGCTGGCCCTTCTCCAGAGGGATGCAAGGCCCACACTAGGTCAGGAGTTCCCCAGGGACCAAGGGAACCGCTCAGCAGGCAATGCACTGCTTCAGGGGCCTCTGCTGTCCTGCAGATCCCGTGTAATCCTCCCAAGCTCAGCGTCCGCAGCTATCGGCCGGCCCAGCTCACAGTGATCAGGGGGCTCCCCCCAGACAACAGATACCATCCGGCCAGGGACCCGGCTGCTCCGAAGCCCAGCGGCTCGGGGCACCCTCCTGCTCCCCAGGTCCTGAGCCTCTCCCCTCCCTGACCTCCTGGCAGAAGGCAGAGGATTCAGGCGACAGGGCAGGGGTTCCAAGTATGTCCCTCAGCTCCAGCCAGGACCCAGCTTGTAAACTGCTTCCTGACTGTCAAAAGGAGAAAGACAGGACAGACCTCACCAAGCAGCTGAGAGGTTTCAAGAGTGACACCTGCCAGGGCCTAGCATGGTGCCTGATGGGGAAGCAGGTTCAGAAATCCTCACTGACACACAAAGGCTCCTTGGTCTCTGACCTGGCAAAACGTACGACTAGCACCCCAGGGGCTGCAGGACCATGATCGTGCCAGGGATCAGGAAGGGGAGGACTGGACCTTCAGAGCACAGTGCTTAAGACCCAGGCTGCAGAGACTCAGAGACGTGGCATCCGTCTTGGCCAGCCTTACACTTGCTGTGTGACCTGGCCAGTTGCTTCACCTCTCTGAGCCTCTTCAAGATGGATATCAAATAAGCTGGAGTGTGTCAATGTGCTCGGAAGGCAAATGTGGCAAAACGACCTCTCCCGCGAAGGTGATTCACGGGGGCCCACCCTGGGCTGGGCGCTGTGCGAGGCCCTGCCTGCGGTGCCAGTGGAATGCTCGTGCTGACAGCGGTTCCTGTCTCTGCCAGGCATTGGCAGGCTGGCAGCTCCTGGGGCTGGACCTGGCTCTAAGGTCAGAGTCTGTGCCCGCTGAGGCTCCAGCACCAATTAGGCGGGTGACATCTTGTCCACAATCAGGGGTCGTCGGGTGCCCGGGTGACACCCTGTTCTGGGTGCCGGGCCAGCCCTGGCAATGCACCCCGCCTCCTCACTAGGACCGGGTCGGGGCACCGCTCAGCAGAGGCTGCTGCATCCACGGCCCACCCCCACAAGGGCCACTCACCAGGATGGTCGTAACCACCAGCGTCTTGTTGGCCAGCGTCTGCGACAGGTTGATGTCCAGGGTGGTGGCGTTCATGGCCAGCGTCCGGTTAGAGTACCACACCCCGATCTGAGGCAGAGAGGGCGCTGTCAGCACGGGCACCCCCCTCCCGAAGATGCCCCAGCCTTCAGGCCCTGCCCTACTCTCGCCCTCCACCCCATCAAGGCCCCCCAGCATTGCCCTGGGGAAGCTCACCTCCCGGTGGCCCTGCCGAGACTTCTCCAAGATGCGCAGTGTGTAGTTGGTCCTCTGCCCTTTGCTGTTAAACTCGACCCGCCCGGTCAGCCCGTCATACTCTACCTAGCAGGGCGGGAGGAGGGCAGAGGGAGGGGTGGCAGGGGCCCAGAGGGAGGAGACGACAGAGAGAGAGAGGGAGAGGGACCAGGAAGGACCACAGGTGAATGGAGAGGAGGTGGAACAGAGAAACAGGGTGGGGCGAGAAGGAGAACAGCACAGATGGAGGAAGGCCAGGGCCAGAGGGAGCAGGTCGGAGGCGCAGAGGGAGCAAGGAGGCAGGGGAGCGGGTCGGAGGCAGAGGGAGCGGGGCGCGGGGGGACACAGTGAGTGCCCCTGACCCAGAGGCAGGCTGCCGCCCCTGCGGCCCACCCCGCTCCGGGCTCACCATGCGCAGGTAGTTCATGAGGCTGGTCCCGTGGGGCCAAATGTTGGCCGATGTACAGGCCAGCGGCTTCACACCGATCTCCTGGCTGCGGTTCAGCTCCCGGACGGCGCTCACCACCACATGCACGGCGTCAAACATCAGGGCAGCCGATAGCTGGGGACCGGATGGATGGGGGATGGATGGGAAAGACAGAGTTCAGCCAAGGGAGGAGCGAAGCTCCGTGGTGTTTATCCCCAAGCCCTCTCCAGGAACTGCTCTCTCCCCAAGCCCTCTCCAGGAACTGCTCTCTCCAGGAATGTAACATCATGCGGTCAGGGGCGAGGAGGGGCTTCTCGGGGGTCGGAGGTGGCAGGGGGAAGGGCAAGCAGGCTGCCTGAGCCGTTGTCGGGGTGACTTGTCCCGTGTGGCATGCGTCTTGGGAAGGGCACATCCAAGAGGGTTTGCCTGGACGGCCAGCTGTCACCCCCACAGTGGGGAGGTTCGTGGGCACAGGAATCCATGAGTCTGTGTGGCTGACATGGGGTCATGGAGGAGGGGAAGGGAGACCACCACAGCCCCTGTCTGAGCGTGTCCAGGGACCCACTTATGTGGGTGGGGCTGGACAAATATGCATATTTGTCTATAGGTGGGGGGAGGGGCGTCATGTGCAGGAAAACAGGAGGGCATAAGGGTCATGAGCCCAGGCCGGGTGGCAGCCACTCCGAGCTAGAGGCCTGGCTCTGCTATTAACATTTCCTGCAGAGAGCTGAGTCCATACCCCTCCCCAATTCTCCACTTCCTCCCGGGTAAAAGTAAAGGTAACGAGTGCTTATGTGGGGTTCCAGGGAGAGAACGCATGCAAAGAGCTCAAAACAGCGCCTGGCACTCAGTGAGGGCTCGACACGCAGAGGCCGCTGGGCTGTGTCCGTGAGCTCAGGGGGTGGTGTCTGGGAGAACCTGGGAGAATGTGTCTCAGCGGGCTGGGTGTGACGGTCTGAGTAGCCGTGTGGTGTCGGTAGGTGCAGGGTGCGGACGGATGCACATCTGTCTGTGTATGTGCGTGAGGGCCCTGCACGCACACGTCTGAACGCGTGGCTCGGGGTCTGTGTGAGTTTCTGTGCACAAAGGTGTGTCTTCTCAGCACCCTGGTGTCTGACTAGATGTCTGTGAACAAATACACGTTAAGTATGCATCTTTTGTATGTCTGCATTTATTCAACACATGTTTTCGGACATCTACCCTGAGCCAGTGGGTTTTAGGTGTGGGAATACAATAATGAACAAAACAGACAGAAACCCCTGCCCTCATGGAACTTACAACCTAAATCCCTATAAATACATCCAAGCACAACATACAGCAAGCCACGGGGTGATTAGATAAGCAAAGACAGGTGCTATGGAGAAAAACCCAGCAGGGAAGGGGGCTAAACAGTGGGTGTGTGTTAGTCACTCAGTCGTGTCCGACTCTCTGTGACCCCGTGGACTGTAGCCCTCCAGGCTCTTCTGTCCATGGGATTCTCCAGGCAAGAATACTGGAGTGGGTTGCCATTCCCTTCTCCAGGGGATCTTCCCAACCCAGGGATCTAACCGGGTCTCTCGCACTGCAAATAGCGGGGAGTTGGCCATTTTTAAAATAGGGGAGCATTTGAGCAGTAACTTGGTGATGAGGGAGTGAATCGCTAGCTCCCTGGGGATGTGCATGCAGAGCAGCAGGAAGAGCAAGCGCAAAGGCCCTGGGGTGTGCGTGTGCTGGGGCACCTGGAGGTGTGGCTGGAGCAGGTGGAGAGGAAGAAATGGGTCAGACTTAACCCCGGGGCTGCACCGTGAGGCCTCCTGGATGAACTCAGAAAGCAAGAGGGGTACTGGGAATTCTGAGCATGATCGGCCGAAGCCTGAAGGGGTCCCAGAAGTGTCTGTGTGCTGAGAGGAGGGCGCGAGCTCACCGCAGGGCCGGGGTAGGTGCTGGCTTCACAGTTCTCCCTCCAGGACATGTTAAGGCTGCGCACGAACTCGGGATAGAAGGGGTGCGAGGTGTTGAACATGGAGAAGCCCAGGATGTTGGAGGAGTCCTCCACGACCCCGTCCAAGTGCAGGATGGGGAAGTCCTGGGGCCAAGAAGAGGGTGTGAGGCTGGGGCAGGCCCGCCTGGGGCAGAGGCGGGTGGAGGCTGCAGGGGATACGCACCATGGTGGTGAGGATGTACTTGTAAAAGGCTGAGGTCATTCCCAGCTCTGAGGCCTGGAGAACAGAGGAGGCAGAAATGGGAAGAAGCTGAGAGACACCCCGTGGGAAACAGTAAAGAGATACCCAGGGACAGAGAGAGACAGGGGAAAAGGGTGGAGGCGGAGTAGGTAACCTTAACTTTAACCCCCACGTTGCCCCAGAGCCAAGTTTGGGGCTGCTAATGTGTAGGGCTCAGCCTGGTCACAGGTCAGGAAAACTACGCCTTGCCATCTTTAAAAGCACTTTGCCATGAAAGGATGCCCATTTAAATCTCAAGATCTGGGGGGATTCCCTGGAGGCCCAGTGGTCAGGACTCTGCGCTTCCACTCCAGGGGCAAATCTAAGAGCCCGCCTGCCTCGCAGCATGGCCAAAAAAGAAAAAAACTTAGAAAATAAAAAATAAATACGTGACTCTCAAGAGTCACGTTGTGAGCCCCCTTTCTCACGGTCCTCAAGGAGAACAAAGTTAGAAGACATCTCAAGCCAGCAGTGCCCAGTTCTGTCCCGCTCTGATGACTGGAACAGGAAATGGCACCAGCCTGCATTTCCTGCATGGCAGGAGCTGTTAGCGCGTGGTTACAGCCCCTTCCAGGACAGGAAAGTGCGGGCCGGAGCGGAAGGTGATCACTGGTCAGCCGGCTCACACAGGAGGGGCTGGGAGCCCGGCCCAGGCCTGCCCTGCCTGCCTTGAGAACCCAAAATCTCTTCTCTCAGACACCTGCCTCGAGAGCCCCGCGGATTCTGTCACACTTCTTTCCTAGAAGCTACACTCAGCAATGACATATGGTTTTAATTTTTTAAAAGCTGGAGAAAATAAATAATACAGATTAGATTATAAGGAAAATTAAAAGCAGGGAACAACGAATGATTAATGAATGTGGGTCACTGGTGGCTGGAACTTGGAGGGCCCTGGGGTGGGAGGGGAAGGTCCTGGGGCTGGCCCAGCCCGGGTGGCCTTAAGCCAGTCCATCTCTGCCCCCAAACCCCTGCTTCTTCATTCACAAAATGGTACCATACTTGCCCTGCAGGGTGGGATGAAAGCCATATATATATATATGTTGTGCTGTGCTAAACCCCTTCAGTCATGTTCATCTCCTTGTGACCCCATGGATGTAGCCCATCAGGCTCCTCTGTTCATGGGGTTCTCCAGGCAAGAATACTGGACTGGGTTACCATGCCCTTCTCCAGGGGATCTTCCTGACCCAGGGATTAAACCCGCGTTTCTTACATCTCTTGCATTGCCAGGGGGGTTCTTTACCACTAGTGCCACCTAGGAAGCCTATATAATTTTTTTTTTTTTTGCTTAGCTGTGCAGCTTGTGGAATACTAATTCTCCGACCAGGGATCGAACCCATGTTCCCTACAGTGGAAGTGTGGAACCTTAACCACTGGACCACCAGCTAATTCCCAAGAGCCAAATTAAAGAAGACACGCAAACACCCCAACACAGAGCAGGACAAGCACTCAGTAAAGACCACAAGGCACTGCCAGTATGCCAACATCTACCCTGGGCCAGGGGCCATCCGGGTGCCTCCCCACCACTCCCTCATTAACCCTAGTGGCAACCCATTGAGGTAGGAAGTACTCTCAAAAAGGGGAGGCGACTGTCCAGGATCCAACCAGGGGAGCAAGCGGGAAGAGACAGAACTTCCTGGTCGGTGTCTGCACGCGGGAAGTGGGGCTCCAGACCGCCGCACGACCACTGCGGGCCTCGGCTGACTTCCTCTCTCACCCCATGTTTCTGCTCCTGACCCTGCAGGGAATCAGAGACGGGGCAGGGAGGGACCCACCTTACGGAGAATGAGGTGGGAGATGGATGCGTTGGCGTCGATGATGATGGTGGACACTTTGTCGTCACGGATCTCCTTGAGCAGCGGCGTGGGGTCCCGGCTGTCATCCAGCATCCTCACAGACAGCGTCTCCTTGGAGATGAGGAAGCCACGCACCAGCTCCTCCAGTCGTAGCAGGCCTGAGGGAGGGAAGGGGCCCTGGTTAGAGCCCCTCCATGCGCCCAGATGGGAGCGGCTGCTCTCTCCTCCGTGACACGGGGTAGCTGGGGAGAGGACGCAAAGCAGCTGTCCAGAGCGCAGCTGGCTCTCTTGGGGTGCTGGGCCAGGACCTCCCCTGACCTCCACACGCCCGTCTCCTGCCACCTTTCTGCCCCCAAGGGGCTGCGTTGCAGACATGCACACTTCGCGTGTGCAGAGCCGCAATCTGCTCTTCTCGCCAAACCACCAGTCTCTCGGGGTCAGAGCACAAACTCCAGCCGGCCAGGCGCTCAGGCCAAAACGTCTGATGGCAGCCTGGCTTCCTCTCCGTCTCACATCAGCGCCCAATCCACCCAGGCTCGAGTTTCAAAGCATACCCCGTGGCGCCGAGCCACCATCACCGCCCTGGCCCAGGCCGCTGCCATCTCCTGCCTGTTACAAAGGCCGCACCCGCCCTGCACCCCGGGAGGGCCTGTTCCCCGGGCAGCAGCCAGAACTGCTGTGAGCAGGTGTATCCCCGTCTGTTCCAAACCCTCCGACGCCTTCTCATGTGTTCAGAGGAAGGCCAAAGTCCTCACCGCCCCCAAGGCCCCACTCCATCTGCCCACACGCCTCAGCTCCTCTCACTCACTCTCAGCCATGCTGGCTTCCTCGTTCATACACACACGCATGCACGCGCGTGCACACACACACACACACACACCCAGTGGCCTCCGTGCTTGCTGTCCCCTCTGCCTGGAACGCTCTTCTCCAGATCCCCACTCAGCTCCCTCCCTCACCACCTTCAGATCTCTACTCAAATGTCACCTCCTCAACAAGGCCCAAGCCTACCAGCCCATTTCAAATACCACCCCCTGCCCCAGCTCTCCCAGTTCCTGTCATCTTCCTCCATTTGTCCACAGGACTTTATACACACACACACATATATATACACACACATATATACTTTTTTTTTTGGCTGTGCTGTGCAACATGGGGTCCCAGTCCCCAATCAGGGATCGAACCCACAGCCCCTGCACTGGAAACTCGAGTCTTAGCCACTGGACAGCCAGGGAAGTTCCTGTCCACAGGACTCAACGCTGCTGACTGGACTGCGTCTTCTCTATGTTCACCGCCTGGCTCCTCTCATTAGCTCTGACAAGGGCGGGCATCCCTGGCCTGGCTCACGCACAGCCTGATCCCTAAGACCAAGAAGAATGTCTGGACCATGGCAAATGTGCAGGAAATACCTTACAGAAGAGGACTTCCTGGAGGTGACCGAGCACGGTCCTCTCTCTCCAGCTGCACACCCATGGGCCCACCAGCTCCCTAGACGTCCGCACTTGACTGTCTCAAGGACACCTCAAACCCACCACGTGCCCCAGAACTGACTGTCCCTTCCTCCTCGGGCAGGACCTGGTCACCGTCCATGACCCCTCTGGCCTTCCCTCACGATGCTCCTCAGATCCGTTCGGGCCCCTCCGGCCCCTGCCACCACCTGAGCCCTAACCGAGACCATCCCTCCCCACCTCTGGGAGGTCTCCCTGCCACATCTCCTGTCAGTCTCCAAATCTGCTCTCTAGGCAGCCAAAGGGCCCAGAGCGCTCTTCTTGCAACACACTCCCCTGCCTGGCGTGGGTCCTTTCCCCATTCTCCATCACTGGGCTTCCCTGATGTCTCAACAGGTAACGAATTCACCTGCAATGCAGGAGACCACATCTGTGTTCCACCCCTGGGTGGGGAAGATCCCCAGGAGGAGGCAATGGCAACCCACTCCAGTATTTTTGCCTGGGAAATCCCATGGACAGAGGAGCCTGGTGGGCTACAGTCCATGGGGTCACAAAAGAGTTGGACACGACTGAGCGATTTAGCACATCATCTTCAGGATAAAACACAGGCCCGGAGCGACAGAGCCCCATCTCCGGGTCCTGCTTCATTACTTCCGCACAGGAGGCATCTCTGAGCCTCTGGGCCTTGCCTCTGCCCTGCTTTCTACTCAGTACCCATGCCTTCCCTCCTCTCCCTCCTCAACTCATCCCCACCCTTCAGGGCCTGCATAGAGGTCACTTTCTCTGGGAGGAGGACTCTGAGGCTCTCAGACCAGGGGAGGACCACCGCCCGCTCAACTCCTGAGAGCTCACATCACTCTGAATCACAACCGCCCGACCGCCGTGTGGCCCAGTGGCCCTGGAGCTCCGGGAAATCAGGGACGGAGCCTAGCACTACTCACCGGGGAAACGCTGGGACCTACAGGGACCCTGCTCTGAGCCATGCCTAGTGATTATCTGCGCGTTAGATGGTCTCTCTGGGGGTGGAGGAGTGAGAAGCTCTATGGAACCAGAGATCCGGGTCCCTAAAGGGAAAGGGATGCAAGGACAAGGAGAGACTGTGTCTGACTCCCCCAGACCTTCCAACCAGGGGGCACCAATGAGACTAGATCTCTTGGGAAGAGGAGTTTGGGGAAACAGAAAACAAAGCCTCCCGTTCTCCTCCCTCGTGGGAATTCCCTGGCAGTCCAGCAGCTGGGGCTCCACATTCTCACCGCCAAGGGCCCAGGTTTGACCCCTGGTCGGGGAACTAAGATCCCTCAAGGCTCAAGGCGTGGCCAACAAAATCAAATACGTGAAAATGAAATAAAAAAACCGTTTTCCCTCACACTCGGCCTTGGCGCAGATGAGGCTGGCCGAGGGGTAGTTGAAGGACTTGAGGATCCGGGAGACGGCCAGGCTGACGTCCTCGTTACTGGGGTACAAGCTGACAGACGCGAAGCGGAGGTACTGAAGGCGGGGCGTCTCCTCGGGACCCACCTTGATGTGGGGGATCTAAAGAGAGAAGAGCTTGTGTTTCCAGCCTGCCCCCCCTCCCCGGCCCTCAGCCTCCAGGGACCTGCCCCCCCACCCCAGGCTCGCCTCTCACCTCCTTCTCTCCACAGATATGGCTCACGGTGGAGGCAGACGCAGGGCTGGAGGAGGGTCCCAGGACAGACACAACCCCCTTAGGCAGGATCTGACACACTGTGAGGGGCAGGAGGAGATCGCAGATTCAGGCGCTTGCTTCCTCCTTTCTGTTCCCACCCTTGGGGACCCTTCCCTGGCCCAGGAGAGAACCTCACACTCCACATAGGGCTGCCTGATCCTCCTCCCCGTGCCAGGCACCCGGAGGCCCAATCCCTGACCTGGCCCATCGCAGGGGGAAAATACAGAGGGGCCACGAGACAGAGGGAGAAACGGAGGCGTGGCAACAGAGGGCCAGGTCAGAGCAAGAGAGAACCAAAGAGGGGAAGAGGAGACACCAAGGACCTCCTTCTGGCTGCAAATCCAGTGTCTGGTTTCTCAGCCTGTGTCTTTCTCAACCTTTTTAACCACACAAAACCCAGGGTACGGGGCTCCCCAGGCAACTCAGTGGTAAAAGAATCTGCCTGCAATGCAGGTGACACAGGAGACATGTCTGCGTTCCATCCCCGGGTGGGGAAGATCCCCTGGAGGAGGAAATGGCAACCTGCTCTAGTGTTCTTGCCTGGAGGAGCCCAGGGACAGAGGACACTGGTGGGCTGCAGCACATGGGGGCGATAGCCAAGGTTCCCTCTATGCTCTACACCTCAAACACCGTTCCTCTGTTGCATTTACTGGCTCTCTTTCTTCCCTTTTCTTTCTCCTTATACACGTGTGTGTCTCTAGGCTGGGAGGCAGGCAGAGTCTTGTTTTCACCTGCCCAGTGCCCATCTCCATGGCAGAACTTGAACTTTCCCTCGGGGAACCACATGGTTCCCAGAACTGATTGATTCCTGACCCAGGATCAAAGAACCACATCGTCCTGGCCACAGGGATAGGTTCAGAGATGGGGACAGCCTCAAACTAGGCCATTGAGAGCCTTCCCCAGGTCCCCTGCTAAAATTATCCCTGGCTTTGCTAAACTGGAGAGATGTAAAGTTTTGACCAGTTGTGGCCATCCTGACACCAGCTGGGGAGGGCATTCCCGAAAACAAAACCAACTGAGAGGAAAGTAGGGCCCAGAGATGAAGACACAGAGCTCCCTGGAACATCACTTGAGTATCTGTGTTAAGCCATGCCAGAAGCAATCCAGGGATATCATTCGAGTACCTGGATCCAAGCAAGCCCCAAATTAATCTTTAGGTTATTTTGCTATTGTTCAGTCACCAAGTCGTGTCTGACTCTTTGCAACCCCATGGACTGCGCCATGCCAGGCTCCCTTGTCCTCCACCATCTGCTGCATGTTTGCTTAGATTCATGGCCATTGAGTCAGTGATGCTATCTGACCATTTCACCCTCTGCTGCCCCCTTCTCCTTGTGCCTTCAATCTTTCCCAGCATCAGGGCCTTTAGTGACATGACCTGACAAGTTGTTTTTCTTAAGTCAGCCTGAGTTGGGTTTCTGCCACCCAACAAAGAGCGTTGTAACTAAACATCTCGTTTTCCTCCAAATGTACTCCCTGCACGCCTTCCGTGTTGATGAGCAGGGCAGGGTCACTATTCACCACATCCCTGGAAATGATCCTCAGCTTTGATCTCTCTCCTAATGGTCAAGCCACCAAGTCCTGTCTCTTTTTGTCCTCAGATTTTCTCACACCTTCCCCCCTCTCTTCAACTCTTCCTCCCCTGTCCTATCTCAGGGCTGTCAACTCAGGCACTCCCCAGCCTCCTCATCAGTCACCCAAATCTAGCATCTAGGTTCTACTTTCACCAGCTCCCTGCTCCAAACCCATCAATGACTCCCCGCTGCCTGCAAGTGAAGATGGCATCTTTCAGCCTCCTTGAGCTGACCTGTCAACCTGCCCAGCCTCACCGCCCATCACCCAGCTATACTCTAGTCTCTCATGATCCCTGCAAACAGGTCCTGAGCCCAGGTGGTCAGGCTGAGTGCAACCCCACACCATGTTCCTTGGCTCCAAACACTCAGTCGTCCCCTCTGCCCCAGCTCCAGACTACAGGCACATGCCTGGAACACTGTCTGCCTCCACACCCTCCAATCCAGTCTCTCAACTTGTGTTCTGTGCTACTCCAGCCAAAAAAGTCCAGGAGTCACTGGACCCCATTTGGCCTCTCAAAGATCTGAAACAAACGAGAACAAAATAAAGGTTCTGATAAGGTCTGCAAGGAAGAAATCTAAAACTCGTTTGAAGGCCACATCTCCCACAAATCTGTGTCCCCAGCACGTCTGTTCAAGGGACATTCGCTCAGTCTGTGAGTATTAAATAGACTCATGCACCCCTACTAGAGGGCTGGTTGTGTTTCACAGGCTGGATCTTGAGCAATGCCTCTCCTTCTAGATCCTGCTCATGTTTCAGAGCTCAGCTTCAGGTTAGTCTTCTCCAGAACACCTTTGCTGCCCCTGCCTCTGAGGCCCCCAGCCCCACTCTCTGGGCCCCTCGTTACTTAGCTCTGGGGGCTAAGCATCCCCAGCCAGTCATGAACCTTGTCTTTCAAATGAGGCCCTCGGGTCCTCCAGGGCAGCACCCAGAATAGGGCAGGCTGAGGGAGGGATGGAGGCAGCAGCCCGGCCTGCCTCACCCCCGCCCCCCCGTGGCCCTGCTCACTGGTGTCCGTGGTCTCGTACTGGCTGTCCCGCTGCAGCTCAAAGATGTCCACTTCCACACGGGCCTTGGCTGGGACCTCGATGATCCCGTTGATCTGCTCCCGGGCCAGGGCCAGGGCCAGACGTTCACCGCGGCCACACACGGTTTGGTCGTCCAGAATGGCAGCTGAGGGAACACAGGAGTTGGGGACCATACTCCTGGGTCCTGAGGGAGGAGAGGCTGGGCTCCTGGACTCCTTGGCTCTGAGGTAGGGCTGGAGGTGGGGTGAAGGGGTCCAGATTCCTGAATCTGAGCTTGGAGAGACCTGGGATGCCGACTCCCAGGCTCAAGGGGAGGAAGGAGCTGGGCAGGGGCTGCCAGACTGCAGCCCAGATCCCGGGGTTCCTGAGGGACCGGCATGGTCAGAGAAGAGCCCCAGGGCCCAGTGGGAGGGTCTGTGGGGAGGCAGGGCGGAGGGGGGCTTCAGGGCCTCACCCATGCGCAGTGATGAGAGCACCTGGCGGCTGGGGCTGGCGAAGGCGACTATCAGCAGCAGCAGCAGCTCAGCCGGCATCTTCCTCCCCTCCTCATGGGGACGCAGCTGCCGCGGCCCCCACTCGCCACCTGCAGGGAGACCCCCCCGCCCACGGGGAGGTGGCCAAAATGGGGGCTTCTGAGCCCCTCTGTGGACTGCCGGATGGGGTGGTGACCACAGAGCCTGGGACGCAGTTGCTGAGCTCTGAAGGGCCCTGCCCTCATTAGAGCTGACAGTGCTGAAACCATTGCTGGGGGCGCAGAGCCTCAGGAGACTAGCAGGGGTGGGGGGCGAGGCTCACAGCACCCCGGCACCGAGGGGGAGAAGCACTGATGGAGGATGTTCACAGCTACCCAAGCAGGAGGGAGATATGAAGAGGATCTCAGGTAAGAGCAGATTCCAGGGACTATCTCCACCCCAATAGGAAACCAGGAAGTGCCACCCCCCACCCAGTTCCGCCCCTGTCTCTGGGCAGGCAGCCGTTACTAGGCAACAGAAACCGGCTGGAGAGGATGCAATGGTTGCTAGGCAACCCCATCCCAGGCCTCACTTGCCACCTTCCTGACGTCCCTGGTTCCCACAATCCCACGGGGAGAGGGGCCTGGACATCCGGGGTCTGGAGGGGAAAGTATCCGGGAGTTAAGAAACTTGGGAAGAGAAAGACACATGGAGACACACAGATGGAGACAGATGGGAAGATCCAAGGCACCTAAAGGGCTAAAAAAGAAAAAAAGGATTAAAAAAAAGAGTAATGAGAGAGAAAGACAAAAACAGACAGAGACAAAGAAGAGAGGCTGGGGGTGGCAGAGATATGAAGAAACTCAGGAAAGGAAAGGGAAAATGGGCCAAAATATGAGGGATTAGAGAGATGATGCGAAGACAAGAGAACTGGGAGAAACAATGGAGAGAAACATTTCTCTCGCAATGGGGAGAAACAGAGAAGGAGAGTTGTAGGGAAAAGAGGACAGGACTAGGAAAGAAAGAAGGAGAAGACAGAAGACAAGGAGACGTGGAGACAGAGAGAGAAAGGGCACGGCAGGGAGAGGAAGAGAGTGGGCAGGCAGAAGAGAGGGAAATCAAGACACAGGAGGGGACTTCCCTGGTGGTCCAGTGGTTAGGACTCCAGGCTCCCAGTGTAAGGGGCGCAGGTTCAATCCCTGGTAGGGGAATTAAGATTCCACATGCCAAGCAGTGTGATACACACAAAAAAGACACAGGAGGGACACAGCATAGAACACGAAGACAGAATGGAGAGAAGACAGATCTACCTGAGACGCCACCAGTAAGCTGGATGGAAGCAGTGAATAAAACTGGGGGGGGGGCACTATCTGCTGAATCGAGTACCAAACTACGCCCTCCCCCCCAGCCGCAGCCTGCTCTAGGGAGCTGAAGACTAGTGGGAGCCAATGAGCCTCTGCTTCCCACAATTGCTCCCAGTGTCCTTGCCTTCTGCAGGGGGACCACTGGGCAGGGATGAGTCTGGCCAATTACTCCCTGGTCAAGGGCTGGGCCCCATGGGAAGGGACACTTGGGTTTCCATGGGAAAGGGTTCCTAAGAGGCCTGGAGTGGGGTGATGTGAGGCTGGGGGACTCACCACACCCCACTCATTCCCATGGGAGGAGGGCTTAGGCTGGGGAGATGGCAGAATGAGACCCACCGATAGAGGAGGCAGAAGCACACGGCAACATTTCACATCATCCCTTGTAGCCAGAAAAGCCTAGGCCAGGGCTGCCAGAGACTCCCGGGGTCCCTGCTCTGCCGCCACCTCCCAGGTGACCTTGAATAGGTCCCTCTCTCCCAGGACCTCTGGGAAAGACAGGCTGGGGGGAGGAGGGCCTGCTGGACTGCCTGGGGCCTCTGGACTGTAATCTGCATCGAAGGTGAAGGCCTATCAAGGGTGCAGGATGGAAGGAGGCAGGGCGAACCCAGAAGGTGAACTCACAGGGACAGGGGTGTGCAGGGCGGGGCTAGGAGAGCGGTGCGAGTGAGGGGTCATCCTGAGCTCCAGGGGCTTCTGGGGACTAGAAACATAAAGACCACGAAAGAGACAGGGGCCGGAAGGGCAGGGACCCGCAGGTGGCAGACACCGGTGCTAGCTGAAAGAGACAGTCCAGGGACTGGGCTGGGGCACCGATGGACACAGAGGCACAGGAAGGCATAGACAGAAAGACAGACAAACCAAAGGGAAGTGAGTGGGGCTCAATGAGAGAGAAGGACACACAGACATCACCTAGAAGTGAGACACCAAAGGGGACAGAGACAAGAGGGAGAGCGCAGAGAGGAGGGCAGGGAGGCAGGCCCAGAGACTTAAGCAGAGCCAGATAAAGACGGAAACACAGCAGCTGAGTGAGCGGAACGGGCCCTGCCAGGAGAGGAAGACAGACAAGTGGGCAAGTGAGAAATATCGCAAAGGAGAGAGGGCAAATGGGGTGAGGGGTAGAGAGAAAAGATGAACAGGTATAGAAACGGAAGGGAGGAGAGAAATCGCTAAACTCTGACAAGGAGGGCTAGTTGGAAAGAGAGAGATGGAGAGAAAAGGTCTATGAGCCACACAGCTTCTCTAGAGAAGAGGAAAGACCAAGCAGGAGAGACAGACTCAAGATTGAGAAACAGACTCCCCAACATGGAGAGAGGAGAAAGGAGAGTCAAGGAGGGAGACTGATGGAGGGAAAGAAGAGTGAGTGGCCTGGAGGGGCACAGGCAGGGGCAACGCACCCACACACAGCAGCATCCATCCATCCATCCATCTGCACAGAGCAGCATCTTGGAAACAGGTCAACCCTAGAGACTGCAAGCCCCAAGGCAAGGGGAGGAATGGGAACCAGAAGCCAGGCAGGGGGCACGCAGAAGGGGAAGAGAGAATAGGGGGCCCAGGAGATCACCACGGAAAAGACAAAGTGGACCGCAAAGCAGGGCAGTGGCTAAGGAGTGAGGGATGGAGGAGACAGGATGAGGAGTGGATCTGGGGGAAGAGAACAGAAGTAAGAGAAGGAAGACGGCCTCCAAGCCCAGAGGTGGACAGAGAGGCAGACAGGTGAGCAGAGGCCCAGGCAAAGTGAGCAGTGGACAGAGGGCAGTGGGGAGAGGGTGAGACCAGGCAGAAGATCCTCCCAGACAGAGAGGAGACAGGAGAGTTTTGAGAGGCTGCGGGAGGGGAGGGAGACCGGGAGATCCATAGAGACACACCAAGAAAGGGCTGGGCTCACCGCAAAGAGAAAGAAGTTGGACAGAGTCAGACAGAGGTCCAACGGACACATGAAATGGGAGATTCAAAAATGGAGAAAAGACACTTCCAGGAGACAGAGACCGGCTGGGATGGGGCCCACGGTAGGTGGCGAGGATGAGGCTCCGGGGAAAAGAGAGAGACTGGAACAGAGTGAGAGAGCACAGCCGGCCACCGCGGGCCCAGGCTGGAGCTAGCAGGGGCGGAGACCAGCCAGGAGTCCCGGAGGTGGAGTAAGGCCTCGAGTCAGAGCCAAATCAGCCCCTCAGGAGCCCAGCAGCTGGCGGCTGGGGGGCACGACTGAGCTGGGTAATGAGAAGAAGGGGTGAGGAAAGACTGAGGGGAAAGGAGGCAGGGAGATGGAGGGTGCAGGGCAGGCCCTTGGTGGGGGAGGGTGTCTGCCGGTTGGGGGCGATCAGGGGGATGTGGGCCCCCCACCAGCCAGCAGTGAGCCCAGCCTTCCAGGCCCAGGCCCAACCCACACCCTGCAGACACTCACGGATCTTGGTGGGACGTAGGGCTGGGCTCCCTCGAGGCCCGAGGATCGGATCTGATCGACAAGGGGGAGATGCTCCGGCGCTGGGCGGTGTGGCTGGGGCGGGGGGAGAGGGCAGTCCACAGGGCCCCCTCCCCCGCCTCCGACGGTGGCCCCCAACTAATCCCAAACAGGGGGCTCCCCGGGGGGCAGGGAGGAAGGACAGGTGGAAGAGAAGAGGGCGGGCCAGGGAAGGGAGGAAGGGGAAAGGAGAAAATGGAGGAGGGAAGGGGAGAGAGGAGAGGGGGAGGAGGGAGGAAGGTGAAAACGCAAGGGAGGGGGCACAGGCAGAGCCGGGGGAGGGGGAAGCCGGCCCAGGCAAGGGCCCT
>SJYX01019378.1:337289-364488 GCA_006410675.1 Oreotragus oreotragus | reverse complement strand
GCTGGGAAAGATTGAGGGCAGGAGGAGAAGGGGACGACAGAGGATGAGATGGCTGAATGGCATCACCGATTTGATGCACATGAGTTTGAGTGAACTCCAGGAGTTGATGATGGACAGGGAGGCCTGGCGTGCTACGGTTCATGAGGTCGCAAAGAGTTGGACACAACTGAGCAAGGAAGTAAAAGGAAATAATAGCCAACATTAGAGTTGAGCTTGAGAAATTGTTTTATGGAGAGAAAATTTAAGTGTGTTGAAACCTATGGAAAGCTCATAGAGAGCTAAAATAATTTACTGAGGCAAGAGAAATTAATAGGTCACTAGATGAAACAGAATTTAAGATGGACTCCAGGTCATGTTATATAGAAAGAGCAATATCAGTTCAAATGTGAAATAAGGGTAGAAAAAAATTATGGAAACTGATGCAAATATTTTTGGGGGGGCTCTTGTAAAGCTGAGATAGTTTCCACTGAATGGCTATTTTCCCCACAAAATAAAAAAGAGCTAATTAGCTGACAGTGGTGGGGAGATGATGAGTTAAGATAGCTCAAGAACGTGGAGAAGATATATTTAGCCTTTATGGATTGCAGAAGAACTATGCAAACCATAGATGGATTAGTGGAAAGTGTTAGGGTCTACTTGTTGTAGGTAGTGAATTTGTACTTGTTATAAATATGTAAATAAAGCTGTGTTTGCTCTTGCTTCAACAGTGCTCTGTAGCTTAAGTATGGGACAGGGGAATGCCTGCAGTCATTTTGATTTCAGGTTGTTGTTCTGACAGGCAATTACTGTGGAAGACCAATGAAGCAAGGTAATTGAACACATTAGCAAGAATATCATAAAGTCTAAGCTGAGTAAGAATTACAGTAAATATAGGAAAGGTTCTCAATAAGTTGAAAAACCAGTACAGTGAGTGTAAGATGTTAGAAGAGAGTAGGATGCTTGATTTAAGCACTGTAAGACCAAAACATTCCCAGGTGCTGGTAAGATCCAGGTTGTCGTCATGGAAATAGATGAAGTACAGAGGGCATGAAGTTCATTGGAACTGATGACATCAAGGATCTGAGAAGCCAGTTTGATGGATTATTTATGTGGACCCTGCAATCTTTTTTACCCATATTTATTCCCTTGATAATCCTGACCTATTTTACAGTTTAAGTGCCATCTAGACACTGATAATTGAGTAATTTACATCTCTAGACTGATCACTTCCCTGAACTTCAGATTTGTATAATCCAACCAAATATTTGACATACCTATTTTTATATCCAATAGTAATTTAAAGCATGATGGATTAAAAACTGAGCTTCTGGTCTTCTCTGTCAGTTTCCGCAAATCTGCATTTTACCCCTAAAAATTAATGTCTGTTTCATACCACTGTTTCCAAAAGTCAAAGCCTTAGAGTCATCCTGTAGGTTTTGTCTTCATAATTTATTCATGATTTAACCAATTTTCACCACCCCTACGAAGTTATTGCCCTCGTCTGAATCACCATACTTCCTCATATATCCTTTCTCAGCTAACCAAGCAGGATAAATTTCTTAGAATATGTCAACTTGTGTCACATCAGGGCTTAAATCATTGTTGGCTTCCCATCAAAATAAAGTTCCCAAAGCCCATGGAGTGGTTTCTAAGACTCTTCGTGACTTCTTTCCTTACAACGACTCTAGGAACTCAAGTTGTACCTTCCTTTCCATACTTCATTCCACAATTTTCTAGCCCTGATGTTTCCACAGATACCTGCTAGGCCTGCTCTCTCACTTTCTTTAGGTCTCTGTTCAAAAGCTGCTTTATCAGAGAGATCATCTAATATTCTTTTCCCTGCTTCTCTGTGCTTATTGTTTGTTTTCTTGCCGGGAGAAATATCAATAACCTCAGATGTGCAGATGACACCACCCTTATGGCAGAAAGTGAAGAGGAGCTAAAAAGCCTCTTGATGAAAGTGAAAGAGGAGAGTGAAAAAGTTGGCTTAAAGCTCAACATTCAGAAACTAAAGATCATGGCATCTAGTCCCATCACTTCATGGGAAATAGATGGGAAAACAGTGGAAACAGTGTCAGACTNGGAGCTAAAAAGCCTCTTGATGAAAGTGAAAGAGGAGAGTGAAAAAGTTGGCTTAAAGCTCAACATTCAGAAACTAAAGATCATGGCATCTAGTCCCATCACTTCATGGGAAATAGATGGGAAAACAGTGGAAACAGTGTCAGACTGTATTTTTGGAGGCTCCAAAATCACTGCAGATGGTAACTGCAGCCATGAAATTAAAAGACGCTTACTCCTTGGAAAGAAAAGTTATGACCAACCTAGATAGCATATTCAAGAGCAGAGACGTTATTTTGCCAACAAAGTTCCGTCCATCTAGTCAAGGCTATGGTTTTTCCAGTGGTCATGTATGGATGCGAGAGTTGGACTGTGAAGAAGGCTGAATATCGAAGAATTGATGCTTTTGGACTGTGGTGTTGGAGAAGACTCTTGGGAGTCCCTTGGACTGCAAGGAGATCCAACCAGTCCATACTGAAGGAGATCAGCCCTGGGATTTCTTTGGAGGGAATGATGCTGAAGCTGAAACTCCAGTCCTTTGGCCACCTCATGCAAAGGGTTGACTCGTTGGAAAAGACCCTGATGCTGGGAGGGATTGGGGGCAGGAGGAGAAGGCGACTAGGACTCAAGGGTAACTTCCAATGTTGACCATTGAGAAACATAATAGCAATGCCAAAGCATAAGGATACATTTGGATACTGGATATCTTATTTGTCTCATTTAATATCACTAAATATAATCCCTTTGAAAGCAGAAATTTCTGTCTGGTTTATAACTATACACTCCAATGAACAAATGAATGAAGAAGAATCTAGTAGGTCTTCAGATAGAATTAATGTGAACCAGTTATTGAAAAATTTCAATGAATAAGACAGCGAGAGAAAAGAAATGGAACTTTCATTGTTGGTTTAAAGTTATACTTAGGGCCTCAGAGCATAGTATCATTGGTGGTAAGTATCTCCACATTGTATGGAGTAGTGCTAGACATACTCACCACACATGCGAGCTCAGTCACTAAGTCGTGTCCAACTCTTTGGGACCCCATAGACTGTAGCCCACCAGGCTCCTCTGTCCATAAGATTTCCCAGGCAAGACTGCTGGAGTAGGTTTCCGTTTCTTTCTCCAGATCTTCCTGACCCAAGGATGTAACCTGAGTCTCCTTCTTTGTAGGCAGTTTCTTTATCACTGAACCACCAGGAAAACCATTCTCACCATAGACTTGTTAATTAATAATTGCAGTAATGTCAGTATTGCCACTGTGAATCACCACCTTTAGCCTCTCTAAGTGGTGACCAGACAGGACTTATTAGCAGAATTTCAGCTGGTAAGAATTGGTGCAGAGTTTTAACTCTCATAATAAAGAAAAGGGTGTGCTTCTCCTAAGCCAAATGAGAATGGACCCAGAGCAATGAGTCGTGGAAGAAAGCAGTGCTGTCTCTGTTTGGATATTTATTCAGCAGCTACATCAGCAGGCAATTCCATGGGGTATAAGGCAAGCGGAAAAAAAATTAATGTGTATCCCTTAGAGTTTGGAGATACACATAACAACTGAATCAGATGTTTGCTTCCTCTATGCAAATATGGATAAGGGATAGGAAAGAAAGGAGTCAATAACTTCATTTTAATTATTTAATTTATTAATATTTTAGCTAGTCAAAATAGGTACTTAAACTATTAGTGTCATAAATATGTAGCAACAGTAATGAAAATTCATATGCAGAGACTTTATCATGAGAGAAATTTAATGCTTAGTGTAAAGGATACCAGAAAATTTACATGTTAGGTATTTTCCTATTTATTAATGCTTTACTGATTAGACCAATTTAAATATATGTATTTCAACACTAATGAATTAGAGGGTACCTTTGAACATGGTTTTCTGTATTCAAAAATTTGAATCATCTTAAATATGAAAGGGAGCAAAAAAGATTTGAATTATAGACTAACATCCAAAGGTTGCATTAGAATAACACTAAATGTAGAGGCATTTCTTTGAGATTTCTCAGAAAAGTGCTTCACTAGTGTTTTAATAGGATAAGAGACATTTTAGAAATGGTTTTTCTATTACAGGTGAAGTTATATGAGAAGCTGAGAGTAAAAAAACAACTTATTAGAAATAAGGGTCATGTAACTTACTATTAATTTCTAATCAATCTATAAAAATAAAGATATAGTACTTGAAATTTAGGCAAAAGGGGGCAATATATGTGGCAAAAGCAATATGTTAATGAAAAAGGACATAGTAAAATAAATTAGGAATTGCAAAGATATATTATTTTTGTTAATAATAAAACATTAAACTATGTATTAATATATACTCAGTTTTCTTATCATATAAAGCTTAATATGAATCATTTTCATTTACTTATCTTTGTTCCTTAAAAGGTATATAATAATTCGTTCAAAAATAGTAATATAATTTCATTATAGATATTGTACATGTATTATGTTATTTTCCTAGCTGCTTTTCTCTTTCCCTTTATTTTTATTATACATGAATTTATTTATATATGTGTATATTTATATACTCATGTGTGTATATACATATATATCAATATATATATTTATATATATATATTTTAATTTATATTTCACCCTACAAAAAATGGGATCTTTTTAGTTTCTTGATTAAACAAGGGGCTGGTTTCTAATTAGACTGTTCTTATCCAACATAATAAAATGGAACTATTTTTATTCTTGATCAAAGATGCTTATAATTGAGGATGTTTATCTGTAAAGACAGATGGATGAATACAGCTTTATATGTGTAACTGCTCATTAAAATGTGAAAAATATAAAATAAAAATAAAGTTTTATTTAGGAAACATATTTGTAATTCCTATTATGTGTGCAATACTATTCTGGGCGCTGGAGAAGAAGTGAAAGATATCAATTAAGCTCTATAGATTTTTGTACTTTAACTGGTTAGCAGTTGTTTCTTTTTAAAACATGATTGATAAGTGTAAAAATGGTACATAGATAAATAATTGCTTTTCTTTTAAATGTAAAGAACCATGGTAAGTGTGTTTGGGGGGGATTTTATTTTTATTTTTTGTAAGACTTCTTTTGAGAGGTGAATGTTGAACCAAATCTTGAAGATCTAATTTGCATTTAATTAAAACCTTTATTTTGGATGGAAGGAATTAAGGGTCTTTCTCTTGTATCCAAAAATAATTCAATTGTATAGACTTCAGCAACTCATAAAACTGACTACTGCAACTTATATACAGTATATCAGTTTAAATGTAATTACTGAAGCTTAGAATATAAGATTTAAAGGGTCTGGGGTATTTTTTAAGTATATATGTTTTTATTTTTTAGGAAACCCCAGACACCCTCCATGTGCCTGTGCAGCTTAATGGCTAAACACCTGTTCAGCCTCAGCGAGATTAGGCTTCGGGCCAAGGGTCGTTTGGCTGTTCTCTAATAGAAGAGTCATGACTGCGAACAGTGAAAGTGAAAGTCACTAGGTCGTGTCTGACTCTTTGTGACCTCATGGACTGTAGTCCGTGGAATTCTCCAGGCCAAAATACTGGAGTGGGAAGCCTTTCCCTTCTCCAGGGGATTTTCCCAACCCAGGAATCAAACTGGGGTCTTCTGCATTACAGGTGGATTCTTTACCAACTGAGCTATCCGGGAAGCCCATGACTGCACACAGCTGGCTTTCTTAAAAGGAGGTATGGTGGGCCATTCCCGATAACCTGAGGCAATAGGATTTGCACAGATTTAGGGCTGCTGCTGCTGCTTTCCCAGGGATCCCAGTGAGGTGATACTCCAACTCCTCTGGCAAAATGAGAAATGAGCTCGTTTTCGGATGATTTGCTCTTTTCTACCATTCAGTTCAGTTCAGTTCAGTCACTCAATCATGGCTGACTCTTTGCGACCCCATGAATCGCAGCACGCCTGGCCTTCCTGTCCGTCACCATCTTCTGGAGTTCACTCAGAAACATCCATCGAGTCCGTGATGCCATCCAGCCATCTCATCCTCGGTCGTCACCTTCTCCTCCTGCCCCCAATCCCTCCCAGCATCAAGGTCTTTTCCAGTGAATCAACTCTTTGCATCAGGTGGCCAAAGTATTGGAGTTTCAGCTTCAGCATCAGTCCTTCCAATGAACACCCAGGACTGATCTCTTATACAATGGACTGGTTGGATCTCCTTGCAGTGCAAGGGACTCTCAAGAGTCTTCTCCAACACCACAGTTCAAAAGCATCAATTCTTTGGCGCTCAGCTTTCTTCACAGTCCAACTCACATCCACACGTGACGATGGGAAAACCATAGCTTTGACTAGACGGACCTTTGTTGGGAAAGTAATCTCTCTGCTTTTGAATATGCTGTCTAGGTTGGTCATAACTTTCTTTCCAAGGAGTAAGCATCTTTTAATTTCATGGCTGCAGTTATCATCTGCAGTGATTCTGGAGCCCCCCCAAAATTAAGTCTGACATGTTTCCACTGTTTCCCCATCTATTCCCCATGAAATGATGTGACCAGATGCCATGATCTTTGTTTTCTGAATGTTGAGCTTTAAGCCAACTTTTTCACTCTCCTCTTTCATTTTCATCAAGAGTTTCTTTAGTTCCTCTTCACTTTCTGCCATAAGGGTGGCATCATCTGCATATCTGAAATTATTGATATTTCTCCCAGCAATCTTGATTCCAGCTTGTGC
Organism: Oreotragus oreotragus; assembly: GCA_006410675.1. NCBI lineage: Eukaryota > Metazoa > Chordata > Mammalia > Artiodactyla > Bovidae > Oreotragus > Oreotragus oreotragus. The sequence goes on along the minus strand of SJYX01019378.1, from coordinate 357,786 downwards.
TTCTTCCAGCCCAGCGTTTCTCATGATGTACTCTGCGTATAAGTTAAATAAGCAGGGTGACAATATTTCTACCATTAGTATTCATCAAAACTTAGTGGGGTTAGAAACTGAAAACTCTGTGGCTCCCCTTTTTCCTCATTGGGCTTCCAGAGGAGGCAGCATAAGGCTTCCTTGTCCTCTGGTCCTGTCTAGGAACTTGTGCCTCTACGGGAAAGAATACTTATCTGGAAGGAAAGCAGCTTACTCTAGCTACTTCCTAGTAAAGACTGTCTTTTTCAAATGAACACTCAGGGAAACATGAATAAGCAAAATGTAAATGCTGAAATTACATGCATATACCTATTTTTCACATAACATTAGTTGTAACCACCAAAGGCACTTTAAAAAGTTCATAAGAAAGTTTATGAACTTTTATGTTCATAAGAAAGTTAATGTTATACAGAATTCTTACTATTCACATAAAATATATGTTGTGTTAAGAACACCACATAAAGGAATCTGCCTCAGAGATGTTATGATAGGCTATTAAATTGTTTTTGTAAAGATATTTGAAGTTATTGATATATAATTATAAAGTTATAAGTATTATAGGGGGTAAAATGGAAATCCCTGATAGCTCAGCTGGTAAAGAATCCGGCTGCAATGCAGGAGACCCCAGTTCGATTCCTAGGTCAGGAAGGTCTGCTGGAGAAGGGATAGGTTACCCACTCCACTATTTCTGGGCTTCCCTTGTGGCTCACCTGGTAAAGAATCTGCCCAAAATTTGGGAGACCTGGGTTCCATCCCTGGGTTGGGAAGATCCCCTGAGGAAGAAAGGCTACCCACTCCAGTATTCTGGCCTGAAGAATTTCATGGACTTTATAGTCCTTGAGTTTGCAAAAAGTCGGACACAACTGAGCAACTTTCACTTTCACTTCATAGGAAAAATAGAAGAGTTATAATATTAAAAATTTAATATTTGGTCAAAAACATTCATCAAGCGTCCCTGAAATTTGCAAAATTATCTTTTGGCTACATAATACATTCTCCAGATATTCTTTTGTTTTACTCATAGGAGCATTTTATATTCTTATTGGAATATGGTGGAAAGTTTTGTGGTAATGCTAGTTTTTCTTCTTTTTATCCTTTTCTTCATCATAGATTAAAATGAGTAATTCAAAACTGACTATTTTTTTCTTCTATGAACAACATTTTTTGCAAAAAAATAATAAAAATCTGAGTATTCATATCTAGAAACACTGTTTCTTTAAATTCATATGACCATTCTCTAAAAGGCCAGATAATTCATTAAAGTTTGACATTACAAACAAGATCACAACTGAGCAACTTTCACTTTCACTTCATAGGAAAAATAGAAGAGTTATAATATTAAAAATTTAATATTTGGTCAAAAACATTCATCAAGCGTCCCTGAAATTTGCAAAATTATCTTTTGGCTACATAATACATTCTCCAGATATTCTTTTGTTTTACTCATAGGAGCATTTTATATTCTTATTGGAATATGGTGGAAAGTTTTGTGGTAATGCTAGTTTTTCTTCTTTTTATCCTTTTCTTCATCATAGATTAAAATGAGTAATTCAAAACTGACTATTTTTTTCTTCTATGAACAACATTTTTTGCAAAAAAATAATAAAAATCTGAGTATTCATATCTAGAAACACTGTTTCTTTAAATTCATATGACCATTCTCTAAAAGGCCAGATAATTCATTAAAGTTTGACATTACAAACAAGATCACAACTGAGCAACTTTCACTTTCACTTCATAGGAAAAATAGAAGAGTTATAATATTAAAAATTTAATATTTGGTCAAAAACATTCATCAAGCGTCCCTGAAATTTGCAAAATTATCTTTTGGCTACATAATACATTCTCCAGATATTCTTTTGTTTTACTCATAGGAGCATTTTATATTCTTATTGGAATATGGTGGAAAGTTTTGTGGTAATGCTAGTTTTTCTTCTTTTTATCCTTTTCTTCATCATAGATTAAAATGAGTAATTCAAAACTGACTATTTTTTTCTTCTATGAACAACATTTTTTGCAAAAAAATAATAAAAATCTGAGTATTCATATCTAGAAACACTGTTTCTTTAAATTCATATGACCATTCTCTAAAAGGCCAGATAATTCATTAAAGTTTGACATTACAAACAAGATCACAACTGAGCAACTTTCACTTTCACTTCATAGGAAAAATAGAAGAGTTATAATATTAAAAATTTAATATTTGGTCAAAAACATTCATCAAGCGTCCCTGAAATTTGCAAAATTATCTTTTGGCTACATAATACATTCTCCAGATATTCTTTTGTTTTACTCATAGGAGCATTTTATATTCTTATTGGAATATGGTGGAAAGTTTTGTGGTAATGCTAGTTTTTCTTCTTTTTATCCTTTTCTTCATCATAGATTAAAATGAGTAATTCAAAACTGACTATTTTTTTCTTCTATGAACAACATTTTTTGCAAAAAAATAATAAAAATCTGAGTATTCATATCTAGAAACACTGTTTCTTTAAATTCATATGACCATTCTCTAAAAGGCCAGATAATTCATTAAAGTTTGACATTACAAACAAGATCACAACTGAGCAACTTTCACTTTCACTTCATAGGAAAAATAGAAGAGTTATAATATTAAAAATTTAATATTTGGTCAAAAACATTCATCAAGCGTCCCTGAAATTTGCAAAATTATCTTTTGGCTACATAATACATTCTCCAGATATTCTTTTGTTTTACTCATAGGAGCATTTTATATTCTTATTGGAATATGGTGGAAAGTTTTGTGGTAATGCTAGTTTTTCTTCTTTTTATCCTTTTCTTCATCATAGATTAAAATGAGTAATTCAAAACTGACTATTTTTTTCTTCTATGAACAACATTTTTTGCAAAAAAATAATAAAAATCTGAGTATTCATATCTAGAAACACTGTTTCTTTAAATTCATATGACCATTCTCTAAAAGGCCAGATAATTCATTAAAGTTTGACATTACAAACAAGATCACAACTGAGCAACTTTCACTTTCACTTCATAGGAAAAATATGAGTTATAATATTAAAAATTTAATATTTGGTCAAAAAAATTCATCAAGCTCCCCTGAAATTTGCAAAATTATCTTTTAACTACATAATACATTCTCCAGATATTCTTTTGTTTTACTCATAGGAGCATTTTATATTCTTATTGGAGTATGGTGGAAAGTTTTGTGGTAATGCTAATTTTTCTTCTATTTATCCTTTTCTTCATCATAGATTAAAATGAGTAATTCAAAACTGACTATTTTTTTCTTCTATGAACAACATTTTTTGCAAAAATAAAAAATAAAAATCTGAGTATTCATATCTAGAAACACTGTTTCTTTAAATTCATATGACCATTCTCTAAAAGGCCAGATAATTCATTAAAGTTTGATATTACAAACAAGATCATTATTCTAACTTTTAAGTAAATGTATGTAAGTAACTACATTAAATATAAGTGAAAAATAGTCAATGTGAAATAAAGATTGTCAGAAAAATTTTTTAAACTATATGTAGTTTGTAAAATAATTCTAAAATATGGAAATGAAGGTTGAAACCAAAATGATAGAAAAGACATACCATGTATAAAGAGTCTTTCATTTTATTTCCCTAAACTGAACAAATATGCTGCTGCTGCTAAGTCTCTTCAGTCGTGTCCGACTCTGTGCGACCCCAGAGACGGCAGCCCACCAGGCTCCCCCATCCCTGGGACTCTCCAGGCAAGAACACTGGAGTGGGTTGCCATTTCCTTCTGCAGTGCATGAAAGTGAAAAGTGAAAGTGAAGTCGCTCAGTGGTGTCTGAATCCTAGCGACCCCATGGACTGCAGCCTACCAGGCTCCTCCATCCATGGGATTTTTCAGGCAAGAGTACTGGAGTGGGGTGCCATTGCCTTCTCTGAACAAATATGGGTCTTACAGAAAGCTCAAAAAATTTTGAAAACATGAAATCATACAAAGTATGTTCTTTTATAATATCAGAATTCAACTAGAAATTACTATAAAAATGAAATTAAAAGTGATTAATAGAAAGTACGTAAGTTTTTGGAAAGTATGTTGTATATTTCTAATTAACTCATGATCAGAAAATTCAAAGTAAAAATAAGAAAATAATTTTTGAATTCAGTGATATTGGACTATTACATACTGAAAAATCTTAGGATGAAGTTAGTGCTACTTAAAGACATATTTATATCATTAATATAGATTAGAAAATATTAAGGCCCCAAGTCAGTGATCCAAGCATTATCTCAAGAAACTAGAAATAAAACCTAGCGTATAGAGAAAGGAGGCAAAAATGAAGCTAGCAACAAAAATTAATAAAGTAGAAATATTTAATATAGAGTATAAGCAAAGCAAAACTATTTTAAAAAAGAATTAACTGATTATTCCCTGGTGGGTTGGTAAAATTTAAAATAATGGAAGTTTGAACACAGTTTATGTGGGTGCATTGAAAACTGTAGATGAAATGAGAAAATTCCTAAGCAAGCACATCTTAACAATGTTAACCTAAGAAATAAAAAAGTACAAATACTTTGTATGAAAGTAATGGAATCTTCAATTAAAAAAAAAAATCTCACAAAGAGAAATCCAGGACAGGATGGCTTCACCTGTGAATTATGTAATCATTTAACAAAGGAATTATACTATTAAAGTTCTAAGAGAAGAGCACTTCTCAAGTTGTTTTAGGAGGTACATCAGTTTCCTATTGCTGTATAATGAATTAATACAATCTAATAGAATTAAAGGGGCTTCCCTGGTGGTTCAGTGGTAAAGAATCCACCTGGCAATGCAGGAGGTGTGGGTCTGATCCCTGTTGTCAGGAAGATCCCCTGGAGAAGAAATGCCAGCCCACTCCACAGTTCTGGCCTGTAGAATTCTGTGGACAGAGGAGCCTGGCAAGCTACAGTCCATGGGGTAGCAAAAGAGTTGGACACAACTTAGCAACTAAACACACTCAATAGGCTCAAAACAACACACATCTTATCTCAGTTTGTGGGTCAGGAGTCTGAGAATAGCTTAGGTGACTCCTCTGCTGAGGGTTTTAACTGGTTGAAATCAAGTTGTTGGCTAAGTGATATTATTATATGTACATGTATGGATATGTGCATACACATATATAGACATGCATGTAGCCATATTTTATTTAATCAGAAGCAAATCGCAGGCCCTGTAATGCTCAACAGTGTACCCCATATTCATCCCTTTTGTCAACCCCCTGCAGTTGCTCAAAAAGAGGGTTTTATGGAAGGAATGAACATGGAGGCCAGCTTTAGATCTGTCTGTGATATAAGGCCAAAAAAGCTTGAAGCAAAACATGATATATTAACTTAAAATGTTGCCTAATTAAATGAAGCAATGCGTAAGGTATGATATCATGGTATTTCAGGGAGACAGAAATTTCAAATATTTATGTACACATTTATATACACATATTACTGTATGTCTTCTCTTATATTTATACACTTAGTGTGTGTGTATGTATGTCCATATATACATATGTATTTTATATACTACATTTAAATATAGTATTGAAATTATAGATGTTTTTTAGATCTGTCTGTGATATAAGGCCAAAAAAGCTTGAAGCAAAACATGATATATTAACTTAAAATGTTGGCTAATTAAATGAAGCAATGCGTAAGGTATGATATCATGGTATATCAGGGAGACAGAAATTTTAAATATTTATGTACACATTTATATACACATATTACTGTATGTCTTCTCTTATATTTATACATTTTGTGTGTGCGTGTGTGTGTGTATGTCCATATATACATATGTATTTTATATACTACATTTAAATATAGTATTGAAATTATAGATGTTTGGCTGGTGTTGTGAAGGCAACACCAGAATGGAAGACGAGTCACGGACGTTTTCTCTGAGGAAGTGACTTCAGTAAAGAAGAGTAGCTGATGAGTATTTGGGCAGATGTGATAACCCAAGGAGTGTAGTGGGTTAAATCATGTCCCCTTCTAATTCATGTTTACGCAACATCTTGGAATGTGACCTTATTTGAAAGTATAGTCTTTATAGATACAGCTTAGAATTTTGAGATGAGAGCATCCTGGGTATAAAGTGGGCTCTAAATCCAGTCGTCAGTTCCCACATGAGAGGAGAGCACACAGAAAGACACAAAGGAAAATGCCTTATAAAAATGGAGACAGGGTTTGGAATTCAGCACCTATAAATCAAAGACTGCTAAGGACTGCTAATCGCCAGCAACTAGGAGAGAGTCATGGAATAGATTCTCCTTCAGAATTTCCAGAAAGAACCAAAGCTGCCCAATCATTTGATGTCAGCCTTCTGGCACCCAGAACTATACATTTCTGTCAGTTAAAGCTACCAAGCTTTTCGTAATTTATTATAGCACCCTTGGGAAACTAAGACAGGGATTAAGAGTGACAAAAGCTTCGTAAGTTAACAACAAAGTACATTTGCTTGGAGTCATTGCATTTGATTGGGATAAGAGCCAATAGCATGGTCACGCTGGGTCTTACAGGAGTTTATTTCAAGTGCTATAGGAAGTCACCGTTGGTCAATCACTCAGTCGTATCCTACTCTTTGTGACCCAGTGGACTGCAGCACAACAGGCTTCCCCATCCTTTATCTTCTCCTGGAGTTTGCTCAAACTCAGGTCCATTGAGTCGGTGATGCCATCCAACCATCTGATCCTCTGTCATCCCCTTTTCCTTTTACCTTCAGTCTTTCCAAGCATCAGGCTTCTTTTCCAATGAATTAGCGCTTCACATCAGGTGACCAAAGTATTGGAGCTTCAGCTTTAGCACCAGTCCTTCCAAAGACTATTCAGGACTGGTTTCCTTTAGGATGTGACTGGTTTGATCACCTTGCAGCCCAATGGACTCTCAAGAGTCTTCTCCAACAGTTCAAAAGCATTAGTTCTTCGGCACTCAGTCTTCTTTATGGTCCAACTCTCAGAGAGAAAATTACTTAAAACTTAGGTGCCAAAATAATATGCTGGATATTCTTAAAACCTGAGTAGAATAGGATAAGAATTACAGCAAGAAGAACCTGGTAAGGGGATAGGATACCATGGAAGTCCAGGCTAGAGATGGTGGGAGTTTATGTGTAGAGTCATGGCAACAGAGAAGTAAAGCAGGCTGAGATATATTTTAAAGTTAGAACTGATGACTTACTGATGGATCGTAAGAACATGTTGAGTAAAAATTTAAAATGTCTTCCTAAAATTTGAGCTGAGCTAATGGATACAAGTTCATGAAATTTACCAAAACAGAGAACACCAGGGAGATAAAAATTGGGGAGGATTGAGAAAGAAGGATGTTTTTTAGCTTGACATAGGTGAGTTTTTTTGGTATGGATTGAGATTTAAATTTCAGGGACTCCAGTATGTAAATAATACTGAAAGACATGTGAATAGCTAAGGTCATTTAGGGAGAAAGTGTAGAAAGAGATAAGTCCAAGCCAAAACTGAAAAAAATTGAAGGAAAATATGCAAATTTGTGTGTGTGTGTTCGTTACTCAGTCATGTCCAGCTCTTTGGAACCCAATGGACTGTAACTCACTAGGCTCTTCTCTCCATGGAATTCTCCAGGCAAGAATACTGGAGTGGGTAGCCATTCCCTTCTCCAGGGGATCTTCTCAACCCAGGGATGGAATCCAGGCCTCCTGCACCACAAGCCAGTTCTTTACCCTCTAAGTTACCATAAAAACCCCAAAATATGCAATACAGGACCTTAAATAAGAAGCTTCCTGCTGGAAAATTTATGAATGTTTGTGAATGTTATAGAAATAGAGGTAAGTAGGGAACTAAGTTCTATCCCCTGCTATAGTGACTATAACAGATTTATTTGTGTATAAACAAGGGATTCATAAGTCAAATAATTCAACATTTAGGACTGTCAGAAGGCAATGGCAAACCACTCCAGTACTCATGCCTGGAAAATCCCATGGACGGAGGAGCCTGGTGGGCTGTGGTCCATGGGGTCGCTAAGAGTCAGACAGGACTGAGCGACTTCACTTTCACTTTTCACTTTCATGCACTGGAGAAGGAAATGGCAACCCACTCCAATGTTCTTGCCTGGAGAATCCCAGGGACAGGGGAGCCTGGCGGGCTGCCGTCTATGGGGTCGCACAGAGTCGGACACGACCGAAGCGACTTAGCAGCAGCAGCAGCCTATCATCTCGAGAATTTTCCTTAGTAATACAGTCAGAGTAGTCTCTGCCACTTCTGCGGCTTTAGTCCTTATGATACTTTTTACTATTTAAGATGGGATAAGGAATTCTGAAACAAATTGCTAATGACATTTTTGTAAACCCACAAATCTAATTCACATTGCTTTTGATAGCTTCTATGAGCAATAAATTTCAGTAGTATACTATTTTTAATTTCATAGCCAGTTCAAATAGTAAACTTTAAAATGTTTATTTATAAAATCCAAACGAAAAAGAGGTGGGTACAAACCTATACCCAATCCAAACTTTGGATCATCTATATGGTAGAATTTATCTTTTACAGTCAGGTTTTATGTTTATATCCTGTAGAACTAGAATTGACCTCACGGACTGTATGACTGTATACCTTTACTTTACAGTGAAGGGTGTTAGGATTCAGAAAGACAGCCTTTCCATGGTGGGCATGTCTTGTTAGTGGCGGAAGTGGTACTAGGATCACTGGTTCTCTCTGTCTGGTCAAAACACTAACTGAAAACTCCTCTTTGAAATTCATCTCAAGGGGATGCTTTCTTTAGAGTGCAATATTAGATTTTAGTTTCATTGAAGGAAACTAAATATTCTCTCTTTTTGAGAGGGAATATTGATTAAATACCATGATTATAGAAGATAGAAATAAAGTCTTAAGAAATTACCCTAGGATTTAATCCCAAATTTTATCACTTTAACGAGTATTTGGATTTTAGGCCAGCTACTTATTCTCACAGAGTATTGGTTTTCTCATCTGTAAAATTAAACCCACATTTCACTGTTATGTGAGGATTTTTCGTGTTCCTTTAGTAACTAATTAAGATCCTGAGCCTCTTGTAGCCTTCAAAAACACTCGTAATGGAATGCAATTTTGAATCATCACCCTGGAAGCTGGCCGTGAGAGGAAGAATCAAGTAGAAGTTACTGGAAAAACTCTGGCTTGTACTGATGAGTGATGTGAACAAGTAATATAAAATTTTGAATATTATTTTGAGCCTCAGAAAGGTGAAATGTAACAATATTCTGAGAGGCTTGAGGGAACTAAAGTTGCTGAAGAAATAGAAAATTCAATCTTCTTAGCTCATATTCAAGATGGATGGATAAAAATAATCTGTCATTATTCAATTTCTTCTTTATTTTTTTCCTTCTTTCTCACTTTTTCTATTTTTTTCTCTCCATCTCTTTGCTTTCCTCCCTCCTTCCCTGAAAGCTGAAGTCTAGTTAATAAAATCTGCTTAATGTATGACTTCTTTGTACTTAATAATGGAGATTTTCTAGACAGTTTCTATGTTGTACTCTAGCTTCCTTCTGTTTCCAGAGAAGAACTTCTTTTGTGAACAACTTATATTCTTACTATGTTTTCCTGCCATGTTTTTGCTTATGAATAGAATACATTTTGCCATTCAGATCTTAACTCTTAAAACCTCTATTGTATGTCCATATATACATATGTATTTTATATACTACATTTAAATATAGTATTGAAATTATAGATGTTTGGCTGGTGTTGTGAAGGCAACACCAGAATGGAAGACGAGTCACGGACGTTTTCTCTGAGGAAGTGACTTCAGTAAAGAAGAGTAGCTGATGAGTATTTGGGCAGATGTGATAACCCAAGGAGTGTAGTGGGTTAAATCATGTCCCCTTCTAATTCATGTTTACGCAACATCTTGGAATGTGACCTTATTTGAAAGTATAGTCTTTATAGATACAGCTTAGAATTTTGAGATGAGAGCATCCTGGGTATAAAGTGGGCTCTAAATCCAGTCGTCAGTTCCCACATGAGAGGAGAGCACACAGAAAGACACAAAGGAAAATGCCTTATAAAAATGGAGACAGGGTTTGGAATTCAGCACCTATAAATCAAAGACTGCTAAGGACTGCTAATCGCCAGCAACTAGGAGAGAGTCATGGAATAGATTCTCCTTCAGAATTTCCAGAAAGAACCAAAGCTGCCCAATCATTTGATGTCAGCCTTCTGGCACCCAGAACTATACATTTCTGTCAGTTAAAGCTACCAAGCTTTTCGTAATTTATTATAGCACTCTTGGGAAACTAAGACAGGGATTAAGAGTGACAAAAGCTTCGTAAGTTAACAACAAAGTACATTTGCTTGGAGTCATTGCATTTGATTGGGATAAGAGCCAATAGCATGGTCACGCTGGGTCTTACAGGAGTTTATTTCAAGTGCTATAGGAAGTCACCGTTGGTCAATCACTCAGTCGTATCCTACTCTTTGTGACCCAGTGGACTGCAGCACAACAGGCTTCCCCATCCTTTATCTTCTCCTGGAGTTTGCTCAAACTCAGGTCCATTGAGTCGGTGATGCCATCCAACCATCTGATCCTCTGTCATCCCCTTTTCCTTTTACCTTCAGTCTTTCCAAGCATCAGGCTTCTTTTCCAATGAATTAGCGCTTCACATCAGGTGACCAAAGTATTGGAGCTTCAGCTTTAGCACCAGTCCTTCCAAAGACTATTCAGGACTGGTTTCCTTTAGGATGTGACTGGTTTGATCACCTTGCAGCCCAATGGACTCTCAAGAGTCTTCTCCAACAGTTCAAAAGCATTAGTTCTTCGGCACTCAGTCTTCTTTATGGTCCAACTCTCAGAGAGAAAATTACTTAAAACTTAGGTGCCAAAATAATATGCTGGATATTCTTAAAACCTGAGTAGAATAGGATAAGAATTACAGCAAGAAGAACCTGGTAAGGGGATAGGATACCATGGAAGTCCAGGCTAGAGATGGTGGGAGTTTATGTGTAGAGTCATGGCAACAGAGAAGTAAAGCAGGCTGAGATATATTTTAAAGTTAGAACTGATGACTTACTGATGGATCGTAAGAACATGTTGAGTAAAAATTTAAAATGTCTTCCTAAAATTTGAGCTGAGCTAATGGATACAAGTTCATGAAATTTACCAAAACAGAGAACACCAGGGAGATAAAAATTGGGGAGGATTGAGAAAGAAGGATGTTTTTTAGCTTGACATAGGTGAGTTTTTTTGGTATGGATTGAGATTTAAATTTCAGGGACTCCAGTATGTAAATAATACTGAAAGACATGTGAATAGCTAAGGTCATTTAGGGAGAAAGTGTAGAAAGAGATAAGTCCAAGCCAAAACTGAAAAAAATTGAAGGAAAATATGCAAATTTGTGTGTGTGTGTTCGTTACTCAGTCATGTCCAGCTCTTTGGAACCCAATGGACTGTAACTCACTAGGCTCTTCTCTCCATGGAATTCTCCAGGCAAGAATACTGGAGTGGGTAGCCATTCCCTTCTCCAGGGGATCTTCTCAACTGTGTAGAGTCATGGCAACAGAGAAGTAAAGCAGGCTGAGATATATTTTAAAGTTAGAACTGATGACTTACTGATGGATCGTAAGAACATGTTGAGTAAAAATTTAAAATGTCTTCCTAAAATTTGAGCTGAGCTAATGGATACAAGTTCATGAAATTTACCAAAACAGAGAACACCAGGGAGATAAAAATTGGGGAGGATTGAGAAAGAAGGATGTTTTTTAGCTTGACATAGGTGAGTTTTTTTGGTATGGATTGAGATTTAAATTTCAGGGACTCCAGTATGTAAATAATACTGAAAGACATGTGAATAGCTAAGGTCATTTAGGGAGAAAGTGTAGAAAGAGATAAGTCCAAGCCAAAACTGAAAAAAATTGAAGGAAAATATGCAAATTTGTGTGTGTGTGTTCGTTACTCAGTCATGTCCAGCTCTTTGGAACCCAATGGACTGTAACTCACTAGGCTCTTCTCTCCATGGAATTCTCCAGGCAAGAATACTGGAGTGGGTAGCCATTCCCTTCTCCAGGGGATCTTCTCAACCCAGGGATGGAATCCAGGCCTCCTGCACCACAAGCCAGTTCTTTACCCTCTAAGTTACCATAAAAACCCCAAAATATGCAATACAGGACCTTAAATAAGAAGCTTCCTGCTGGAAAATTTATGAATGTTTGTGAATGTTATAGAAATAGAGGTAAGTAGGGAACTAAGTTCTATCCCCTGCTATAGTGACTATAACAGATTTATTTGTGTATAAACAAGGGATTCATAAGTCAAATAATTCAACATTTAGGACTGTCAGAAGGCAATGGCAAACCACTCCAGTACTCATGCCTGGAAAATCCCATGGACGGAGGAGCCTGGTGGGCTGTGGTCCATGGGGTCGCTAAGAGTCAGACAGGACTGAGCGACTTCACTTTCACTTTTCACTTTCATGCACTGGAGAAGGAAATGGCAACCCACTCCAATGTTCTTGCCTGGAGAATCCCAGGGACAGGGGAGCCTGGCGGGCTGCCGTCTATGGGGTCGCACAGAGTCGGACACGACCGAAGCGACTTAGCAGCAGCAGCAGCCTATCATCTCGAGAATTTTCCTTAGTAATACAGTCAGAGTAGTCTCTGCCACTTCTGCGGCTTTAGTCCTTATGATACTTTTTACTATTTAAGATGGGATAAGGAATTCTGAAACAAATTGCTAATGACATTTTTGTAAACCCACAAATCTAATTCACATTGCTTTTGATAGCTTCTATGAGCAATAAATTTCAGTAGTATACTATTTTTAATTTCATAGCCAGTTCAAATAGTAAACTTTAAAATGTTTATTTATAAAATCCAAACAAAAAAGAGGTGGGTACAAACCTATACCCAATCCAAACTTTGGATCATCTATATGGTAGAATTTGTCTTTTACAGTCAGGTTTTATGTTTATATCCTGTAGAACTAGAATTGACCTCACGGACTGTATGACTGTATACCTTTACTTTACAGTGAAGGGTGTTAGGATTCAGAAAGACAGCCTTTCCATGGTGGGCATGTCTTGTTAGTGGCGGAAGTGGTACTAGGATCACTGGTTCTCTCTGTCTGGTCAAAACACTAACTGAAAACTCCTCTTTGAAATTCATCTCAAGGGGATGCTTTCTTTAGAGTGCAATATTAGATTTTAGTTTCATTGAAGGAAACTAAATATTCTCTCTTTTTGAGAGGGAATATTGATTAAATACCATGATTATAGAAGATAGAAATAAAGTCTTAAGAAATTACCCTAGGATTTAATCCCAAATTTTATCACTTTAACGAGTATTTGGATTTTAGGCCAGCTACTTATTCTCACAGAGTATTGGTTTTCTCATCTGTAAAATTAAACCCACATTTCACTGTTATGTGAGGATTTTTCGTGTTCCTTTAGTAACTAATTAAGATCCTGAGCCTCTTGTAGCCTTCAAAAACACTCGTAATGGAATGCAATTTTGAATCATCACCCTGGAAGCTGGCCGTGAGAGGAAGAATCAAGTAGAAGTTACTGGAAAAACTCTGGCTTGTACTGATGAGTGATGTGAACAAGTAATATAAAATTTTGAATATTATTTTGAGCCTCAGAAAGGTGAAATGTAACAATATTCTGAGAGGCTTGAGGGAACTAAAGTTGCTGAAGAAATAGAAAATTCAATCTTCTTAGCTCATATTCAAGATGGATGGATAAAAATAATCTGTCATTATTCAATTTCTTCTTTATTTTTTTCCTTCTTTCTCACTTTTTCTATTTTTTTCTCTCCATCTCTTTGCTTTCCTCCCTCCTTCCCTGAAAGCTGAAGTCTAGTTAATAAAATCTGCTTAATGTATGACTTCTTTGTACTTAATAATGGAGATTTTCTAGACAGTTTCTATGTTGTACTCTAGCTTCCTTCTGTTTCCAGAGAAGAACTTCTTTTGTGAACAACTTATATTCTTACTATGTTTTCCTGCCATGTTTTTGCTTATGAATAGAATACATTTTGCCATTCAGATCTTAACTCTTAAAACCTCTAAATTTTTAATAACTGAATTGCTACCACAACTTAATTGCTCATTTGATCATTTACAATATGCTGTGAAACCTGTATTATGTCTTTGAGCACTATGCAAATACAGAAAAACTGCATCCCATTGGAATTTTTAAATAAAGAGCACCACCTTGTGGGAATATATGCTTATATGTTCTGGAAGACAGGAATATCAATAATAGTTCATTTAAAAAACAGTGCTTATAATTTGTACTATACTAAGTTATTAGCATAGAAATAAAACCTCATGCTTTTTCCTAAGGAAAACTTAAAAATGGAAAGATAAAATTATAAAAATATTATTTTAACCATATAGAATGATTTTATTGTACATCAACTTTTTTCGTTTAGTGAGTCAATGAAAATCATCTGTAAAATTATAATACTAATGATTCCTTTTATATGAACATTATTTTAGAACTAATATTTAGCATAAGATAATAAATTATTAAAAAAAACTGTTAAGACCTGATCCAAAAGAAAGTCTTACTTTAAAAATAAGGAAAACAAAATTGAGGGAGTGAATTTATTGTGTTCACCAAGTTACATATAACCAATGGAGGGCTAAATATGGCCATGAAACATCAGTCCTGTCTGCCTGACTCATTTTTGATCAATTGTCAGATATTAGAATATAGTAATTGTTCATTGACCTTTACTGGGGACTAGGTGGGCTGCCGTCTATGGGGTCACACAGAGTCAGACACGACTGAAGCGACTTAGCAGCAGCAGCAGCAGCAGATTATTTAACAAAAATGAATTTTGTTATCTTAATAATAAAGCAATGCTCACATATACTATCGTGTACTTGAAGATAATACTTACTTTTCTAGCATCTTTCTATATTCTGGTGCATTATCCCAGTTTTTCTAAGAACAAGTAGTTTGTCTAATATTTAATGGAATTTAACTTGAAAAAGCTTAACTACTTTTATGTATTATATTGATGCTGATTCTTTTAAAGGTTCCATGTGTGGCATTATTTCATCTCATATTACTTTAAAAAGTTGAGCTAAAGTTTGCAGCTACTCCTCCGGCAATGGACAGCCCATAGCTGAAAAGTATTTCCTACTCATGAGTATAAAAAGAACATGGGTTTCAGCACCTTGCAAACTCCAACATTGTACTCATGCTTTGGGATTTCAAATGACCTTAAAACTTTTTATAAGTTGTATTACTCTTCTGTGTTGAAACTGTAGAAGGATAAGATCCATTCTGGTTTTTGTTTTTCAATGGTTTATTGTTTGCTGGTTTAGTCACTAAGTCATGTCTGACTCTTGCAGTCCTATGGACTGTAGCCTGCCAGGTTCCACTGTCCATGGGATTCTCCAGACAAGAATACTGGAGTGGGTTGCCATTTCCTTCTCCAGGGGATCTTCCTGACCCGGGAATCAAACCCGGATCTCCTGCATTGCAGGCAGATTCTTTACCGACTGAGCTATGAGGAACGCCCCTAAACAGAATTTTCTTAAGCCAGGTTTTCCTCACCACTATTCTAACATGTTTGACTTTTTCTAATGAGTCTAAGCAATGCTACTTTCATTCTTCTACTTTGTTAGAATCTTTGTATGTCTTGCTACTGTTCTTTGTTCCTTATTTCTATAACTTTGAGTGATAAACGTAAATTGTAAAGGTGCCTCTCTGTCTTTATATACACCAAGGGCAAACTAATAACGGTTCAGTTAAAAAAACTTGAGTCTTATTCTGGGGACCAACATTCAGGTGACTTGTCATCCACTTATTCATGCCTTATCTTTTCTCCAAAAGCCTCAATTCAGATAGTCATACCCACCAGGATTATTATACTATAGCAATATTTATCTTTCTTTTCTTATAACAAATTGTAATTCAAATAAACATTTTTCTTGCATTAATAATTCATTATGTCCAATTAAAGTATGATTCTGAAGAAGTAGTCACAGATTTATTGGCTTTTGCATGATTTCGGACATCGTTATATAGGGTAATTCATGGGAGCTGTAGGACAGGAGTCTGTGAAGGTGTTTTTTACTAGCTGAGAGGTCTTTAGTGTTTTCTTTTAGTTTTAGATAGGGCAGGTGTGTTCAGTAGCCAGCAGTGGCAGAGGTTTGAAGATGGAAAGCAGAGCTTGAGAAGTCTCTTGAAACTTTGATTCAGAACTCATACAACCTCATTTCTGGATCATTCTATGGTCCTGAGTAAACCAAATGCCAGCCCAGATTCAAGGTGTAGATAACTGTACTCTGGCCTCCCTGGTAGCTCAATGGTTAAAAAATGTACCTGCCAAGGCAGGAGCTGTGTGTTTGGTCCCAGGGTTGGGAAGATCCCCTGGAGAAGGAAATGGCAACCCACTCCAGTGTTCTTGCCAGGCAACGCCATGGAGATAGGAACATGGTAGGCTACAGTCCATGGCGTGCAGAAGAGTTGGAGACAACTTAGCAAATAAAACAACAGCAGCAAACTGTACTCCGCTTGTTAGTGGATGTATCCGCAAAAAATTGTGACCACTTTAGTAACCTACTACAACCATGTTTGTAGCAGTGGAAATGGAACTGATACTCTTTTTGTATTCCTGAACCAAATTCCGTGGGCGGGGGAGAGGGATTGAGGGCAGTCTGATAATTTAGCTCAGACCTGACTCTGTCTATCCAGAGATAAATCAGATTCCATAGGTTGAGGATTCATTCTCTTAAGATTCCCCCAACCTCCACCCCATACACACACATACCAGCCAGTTGTAAAACTAGGCATTACCTGGGCTTCTGACCAATAAGGCTACAAATTGGAGGTTCCAATGGCCCGCTCCTTGATTTTGATAAATTTGCCAGTGTGGCTCAGCAAACTTGTTTACTCACTGGATTACCATTTCTTATGACCAGTCTAGACAGTATATTAAAAAGCAGAGACATTACTTTGCCAAAAAAGGTTCGTCTAGTCAAAGCTATGGTTTTTCCAGTATTCACGTGTGGTTGTGAGAGTTGGACCTTAAAGAAAGCTGAGGACCAAAGAATTGATGCTTTTGAACCATGATATTGAAGACTCTTGGGAGTCCCTTGGACTGCAACTCCTTGCAAACCAGTCAATCGTAAAGGAAATCAGTCCAGAATATTCATTGGAAGGACTGATGCTGAAGCTGAAACTCCAATACTTTGGCAACCTGGTGCGAAGAACTGACTCCTTAGAAAGGACCCTGATGCTGAGAAAGATTGAAGGCAGGAGGAGAAGGGGACAACAGAGGGTGAGATGATCGGATGCCATCACCGATTTGATGGACATGAATTTGAGCAAGCTCTGGGAGCTGATGGACAGGGAGGCCTGGCATGCATGGTGTCACAAAGAGTTGGACACGACTGAGTAACTGAACTGAACCATTTCTTATAAAAGGCTTTAACTCAAGAACAGCCACACAGAAGAGATGCATATGGCAAAACATTAAGAAAAGGTGTGGAGTTTCACAGGTGCACCACTTTCCCTGAATCTCCACTTGTTCACCAATCCAGAAACTCTTGAAACTGTGTCTTTTGGGATTTTCATGGCGGCTTTATTACATAGTCATGATTGATTAGCTTTTTGGCCATTGGTGACTGAACTCAATGTCCAGCCCATCACCCTCCTCAGAGGTCAGTGAATGGGACTGAGAATTCAAATCCTCTAATTGCTTGGTTGGCTCCACTTTCTTAGGAGCCATTTCCTAAGTGTGGAGAGTGATAAAGTTAACCAAAAGCCAACTTTATCACTCTCCACACTTAGGAAATTACAAGAGCTTTGGAAGATGTGAGCCAAGAGCCACACCAAGACCAAATGTATGTGAGTAATATATTTTGGTCATCTGAATGACTGTGTATGTGTCTGTGTATGTATGTATGTATGTGTGTATATATATATATATATATATTTCACAATATTATGATATACTCTATGAGATAATAATCAATGGTACCTGATATCAGGGAAAACATTGAAGAAGTACGAAAAGTCATGAGGGTGACTCTTCTTACCCTGTCTCTTATACACATTCAGATGTGTATAAGAGACAGGTGTATGTATGTATGTATGTGTGTATATATATATATATATATATTTCACAATATTATGATATACTCTATGAGATAATAATCAATGGTACCTGATATCAGGGAAAACATTGAAGAAGTACGAAAAGTCAGGTTAAATCGTTTGACCTAAGTGACTTTGTTAATAAGAAGCAAAATAATGTATGTGTTTAAAGATTTACAGTAAGATAGCCCTAGATTAAAAGTGTGTTCATTAGAGCACTGACTTCTCTTTCCTGAAAACTGACCTTAGACATGTCATTTATTTTCTGTAAGTTCAAATTTATTTGCAAAAAAACTGGAAGTGATAATAGCTACCTAATGAGGTAATTGGTTGGATTAAAAGAAATCATGCAAGTGCATGACTGTATCCTTAATATAGTAAGTGCTCAGAACATACCATTGGTATATTATTTATAGAATTAATAATTTCCTTAATATTGTGAATAGTGTTCTGATTATAACAAAAACACATGTCAGAAAGAAAACTCTCTTGAAAGTAATCTGTGTTGGACAAGATTTGATTGGATTGTCAATGGAAATAATTGCTGGGGCATTGAAAGTTTAAAACTGGGATTTGTATATATATATATATTTCACAATATTATGATATACTCTATGAGATAATAATCAATGGTACCTGATATTAGGGAAAACATTGAAGAAGTACGAAAAGTCAGGTTAAATCGTTTGACCTAAGTGACTTTGTTAATAAGAAGCAAAATAATGTATGTGTTTAAAGATTTACAGTAAGATAGCCCTAGATTAAAAGTGTGTTCATTAGAGCACTGACTTCTCTTTCCTGAAAACTGACCTTAGACATGTCATTTATTTTCTGTAAGTTCAAATTTATTTGCAAAAAACTGGAAGTGATAATAGCTACCTAATCAGGTAATTGGTTGGATTAAAAGAAATCATGCAAGTGTATGACTGTATGCTTAATATAGTAAGTGCTCAAAACATACCATTGGTATATTATTCACAGAATAATTTCCTTAATATTATGAATAGTGTTCTGATTATAACAAAAACATGTCAGAAAGAAAACTCTCTTGAAAGTAATCTGTATTGGACAAGATTTGATTGGATTGTCAATGGAAATAATTGCTGGGGCATTGAAAGTTTAAAACTGGGATTTTATATGGAAATCACAGATAGAAGTGTTCATGTGGAGATGACAGTAAAATCCTTGGCAGTGAGGTAAATTTAAAGCCAATTATCTGTACAAGAAAAAGAGCAGGCAGTCAAAACTAAATATTTACGATTTTAGAAGACTAGATGATGATTAATTTGGCACGCTTGATCAAATACATAGAATAAGATGGTACTGTGTTGTTTGCTTTTCTGGCACTATATTTTTGCTCATCATGTTTCTAGTTATTGGAATTGTCAACTGCTAGAATCCTTTCCCTCTGTAGTGACATTTCATACATCCCCAACTTTCCATGCTTAATGATCTCTGCCTGAAGTGTAGTGTAGGTGAGTAACAATAGCTCAGGAAATATTTTAATTAATTTTAAAAGAGAAGATGCAAGGTTCATAATATAAATAAAGTTCCAAAAATGTTATGGTTGTCCTTCATATTGCATAAACATTCAATCTAAACATATCTAACCGTATATGTTTTTACATAATCATGTTCACATTTGAGGAACATCAATCATAAATAGCTAAGCTTCCCCTAAACTCAAAACTCAAATATTTATTAAAAAAAAATAGTGATTCCCATATATGAGTATAAAATTAACAGTACCTGATACAAATGATATAACTAATTGCAATAGATATATAAAACCATGGAATCATCTGGTTCTTTCAAAAACAACCTTACATTAATTTTATTAATGAATAAAATGAATTAATTAATTCATTTTGAATGAACTAGACAGTGTCTAGTTTGTCTAGTTTGTTAACAATTTTGGACTCCTGTATAATTATTACAATCTTAGTGTGAGCTCTTTTTTTAATTGAAGTCTAGTTGGCTTATAATGTGCTAATTCAGGTTTACATCAAAGTGATTCAGTTATTCTTGACTGAATCATATATGTATTACATGTATATATTATTTTTTGATTCTTTTCTATTACATATATTATTTTTATATTTTTTCATATTCTTTTCCATTACAGGTTATTACAAATGTGAACTCTTTAGTGAAATATGATAGTTTGGGTTCTATTTGATAGACATTTACTGAGCTTATATTCTGTGAAGGATGTTCTTATTTAATGCATGATACTGGGTACTTGGGGCTGGTGCACTGAGAGGACCCAGAGGGATGGAACGCGGAGGGAGGAGGGAGGGGGGTTCAGGATAGGGAACACGTGTATACCTGTGGCGGATTCATGTTGATGTATGGCAAAACCAATACAATATTGTAAAGTAATTAACCTCCAATCAAAATAAATAAATTT
>SJYX01019378.1:286696-325466 GCA_006410675.1 Oreotragus oreotragus | reverse complement strand
CTCTCCTGCAGCACCTTGAACCATAGCCTGCCACGCTCCTCTGCCCATGGGATTTCCCATGTAGAAATACTGGAGTGGCTTGCCATTTCCTTCTCCAGGGGATCTGCCCCCACCCAGGGTCTAATCCATGTCTCCTGCTTGACAGATTCTTTACCACTGAGCCACCTAGAAACCCTAATAGAGAATATGCTGCTGCTGCTAAGTCGCTTCAGTCATGTCTGACTCTGTGTGACCCATAGATAGCAGCCCACCAGGCTCCTCCGTCCCTGGGATTCTCCAAGCAAGAACACTGGAGTGGGTTGCCATTTCCTTCTCCAAGGCATGAAAGTGAAAAGTGAAAGTGAAGTTGCTCAGTCACATCTGACTCAGCGACCCCAAGGACTGTAGCCTACCAGTCTCCTCCGTCCATGGGATTTTCCAGGCAAGAGTACTGGAGTAGGGTGCCACTTCCTTCTCCAGCAGAGAATATGCTGCTGCTGCTAAGCCGCTTCAGTCATGTCCGACTCTGTGCAACCCCAGAAACGGCCGCCCACCAGGCTCCCTCGTCCCTGGGACTCTCCAGGCAAGAACACTGGAGCAGGTTGCCATTCCCTTCTGCAATGCATGCAAGTGAAAAGTGAAGTCGCTCAGTCACGTCCGACTCTTAGCGACCCCATGGACTGCAGCCTACCAGGCTTCTCCGTCCATGGGATTCTCCAGGCAAGAGTACTGGAGTGGGTTGCCATTGCCTTCTCTGAATGGAACCAAATGGAAAATTTAGAACTAAGTAGTACAATAACAAAAGTAAAAACTCAAGTGGCTGGATTCAACAGCAGAATGGAGAAGGCAGAGGAAAGCATCACTGAATCTGGAGATTAAAAAAGGAAAAGATATCATCTAATCTGAAAAGAAAAGTGTAAATTAACTGAAAAGCAGCATAAATAGTCTCATATGCAACTGAAACAAAATCTCTATCATTCATGTCAATGCAATTCAAAAAGAAAGGAAGAGGGTGGGCTGGAAAAGTCTTCCAAGAAATAATAGCTGACATTTTCCCATTTTCCCTTTCTACCTAAATTTCTGAAAACAAGACAAAGAAGATATCTTGAAAGCAACCAGAGAAAAATTACATGTTATCAGTAGGGCAAAGCCAATTCAAATCACAGTGAAATTTCATTAAAAACCTTAGCTGTCTAAGAATGTAGTGTAGTATGTTTTTAAATGCTGAAAATAAAAGATCTGTCAAGAGAAAATCTTATATCCAATAAAAATGCCCTTTAAAAACATGGGATAATCAAGAAATTCTCAGATGAGAGCAAAGTAAGAAATCCTGGCATCAACAGGCTTCCTCTAAGAAACAATGTCTGAAGAAAATTCTCTAAACAGAAGGGAAATAATAAAAGAAGGAAACTTGGAACATAAGGAAAAAAAAATTTTAAAAAAAACATGGAATGTGCATAAATATAGACTTTCCTTTTCCTCTTGAGTATTCAAAGTTATGTTTGATGTTTGGAATAAAATTTATTACTCTGTGGTTCTCAAAACTAATAATAATGACAGGTAATATCTATGAATATTGTATCATAATGTGCAGCATGTTCCTTAAAGGAAAAATATTTCACTTTTCTCCACAAGAGGGCAATGCAAGAGCCTCGATGGGGAAGGAACTTGTTTTGACTGTGAAGAATTAATGTGTAAGACAATAAAATGACTCAATTTCAGAAAGTTATTAACAGCCTTCCCTGCTTTGAGGAACAGCAAAGTTACAGTTGAATTGGACCACTTCATCAAGTCACCTAAAGAGCAAAAATATACCCTTTGCTATGAGGAATACAAAATGAAAGCTTAAATGTTTTCCATAAAATAAGCTTACAGAAATCCATTCTGGCTATGAAAATTAAGGTTAGTTAGTTGCAGCAAGAACATTCAAAGAAAGAATGGAGACTTTTTGCCTTACTCATAATTTTAACCCTTAGCTATAGAGTTCATATTTCAAGCCACAGAAAGATGCCAACCTACAAACTAACAATTTATATACAGCAGTTCATGAGATTCAAATCTATTAAAAAGATTACAGACATTTCTAGAAGCAAAAGAAGCTCCAGCTTCTACTTGCATTCATCTTTGGTGTGGAAGGGCACAAAAACTGCTTTACTGGGAAAAAAAAATGGTAATATTATATGTATATTCCAAGTCATTCCAAAGTGAATACCAGCTTACCACAGTGAGTGCCTGTAAGTAGACTTCCAAACGTTGCCAGAGTCCAGCAGAGCTTTGAGTACTTGATTCTCTCATTTGGGGGCTTCCCTTGTGGCTTAGCTGTCAAAACATCTGCCTGCACTGTGGGAGACCTGGGTTGGGAAGATCCCTGGAGAAGGGAAAGGCTAACCTACTCCAGTACTCTGGCCTGGAGAATTCCTGGACTCTTGGAGAATTCCTTGGACTGTATAGCCCATGGGGTCGCAAAGAGTCAGACATGACTGAGCGACTTTCACTTTCTCTCATTTTGGCATGTATTTTCCTGAGATTCTAATAAAAATAGAAACAGTCTCTCTATAAGCCCCCCACAAACACTCACGCACAAAATAAAAGTAAAATTACCTTAGATATCATCATAGTAAGGGATTATGGTTCATTTTGTGCTCTCCTATCTTGTTTAATGGACTTGCTTGGTGGCTCAGATGGTAGAGCGTCTGCCTACAATGCGGGAGACTGGGGTTCAGTCCCTGGGTTGGGAAGATCCCCTGGAGAAGGAAATGGCAACCCACTCCAGTACTCTTGCCTGGAAATCCCATGGACGGAAGAGCCTGGTGGACTGCAGTCCATGGGGTCGCAAAGAGTCAGACACGACTGAACGACTTTCTTTTTTTATCATCTTGTTTAATAGTTTTCATTTAGTCTTATTATCTTCTTATATTTAATTATACAGTTTTTTATTTGTATAAATGCGTGATCTTTATTTAGACTTCTTTCCTTTGATTATAAAATTCCTCCTGCCTGGAATACTTTACTGCTGTATCTACCATGTTTCACTTAGTCGCTCAGCGCTCAGTTATGTCCGACTTTTTGCGACCCCGTGCACTGTAACCCACCAGGCTCCTCTGTCCATGGGGATTCTCCAGGCAAGAATACTGGAATGGGTTGTCATGCCCTCCTCCAGGGGATCTTCCCAACCCAGGAATTGAACCCAGGTCTCCCGCATTGCAGGTGGATTCTTTACTGTCTGAGCCACCAGGGAAGCCTATTCTTCTCTATTCGCCAGCTCTGTTTTAGCTTTCAAGGACAAATTTAAAAGTCCCCTCCTCTGGGAAATCTTTGCAAGTATTTTCTTGCTGTCCTACAAGAAAAAGAAAAAAATGAAGAAGAGGAAGAAAAACCATCCTGACCTAACCATGACTACAACCATGTCTTAGCTGAGTTGCTAGGCGACCATGCATCACATTGTATTAGAACTGTTTTCCTATCTGCTTATTTTATTGAAGAAAAATGTGCTCACCAGGTTGTGGTGCATGCCGTATATTGTGTAAAGGAACGTATATTAAAGGTACTTCTAAGAGAAAAATGCAATGTATTATAAAACACCTATTGCTTGTTTATTTTACTGGTTTACTACAGTAGAAACGTATGGACTAAATAAACATAGTATATGCCCCTAATAATGGACACAACTGTTATCCACTCAATATAGATTTGACTCATTCCTGACTTAACATTACTGTATTTATAACTAACACGTACTGAGTAGTTGTCCTCTACTAGATAATGCACCATATCGCTAAGGCGTTATGTCACTAAGCCATGTTTCTAACTTATGAAGTAAGTACTGTGATTACTACCATTTTACATGTGAAGAGGGTTTTTGGGCCATTGGAACTAGGTGAGAGCCAAAACTGGGTATCAGATCTGTCAGGATTGAAGTCTTTGCTGTAGAACACAGCTCTATACTTCCTAAATGTTTAGAAGCCTTTGTAATGCAATATTGGAATGACAGTGTTCAGTTCAGTCCAGTCGCTCAGTCGTGTCCGACTCTTTGTGACCCCCTGAACTGCAGCAAGCCAGGCCTCACTGTCCATCACCAACTCCCGGAGTCCACCCAAACCCATGTCCATTGAGTTGGCGTTGCCATCCAACCATCTCATCCTCCATGACAGTGTTATGGAGACATAAATACTGAGTATTAGACATTCTGGTAATTATGTTGTAACCTGCCTGAGATGATTATCTTCCAAATTAAAATTCATCAATTCATGAGTTAGATGTTACATATTTATCACCAGAAAATATTAAAAAAGAATGAAAGACCGTTTTGAGTTTTGCCTTTTGTGTTTGTATTTTTATATGACAGTTTTGTAATTTCATACAGCATTATCATTATCATTTTGTTTTCCCTTCATTTTAACACACTATCAGACCTTTGGGTTAGGTGAGATAGAGGATTATTCCACACACACTGCATCTTCTCTATCTAACCCATTCATCTATTGGTGGACACCTCGGTTGCTTCCATATCAGTTGAATTGTATGAGCTGTTTATATATTTTGGATGTTAACCCCTTATGTGTCATAATATTTGCAAATTTTTCTCCCATTCAATAGGTTGTGTTTTTGTACTGTCCATGGTTTCCTTTTCTGTGCAAAACCTTTTATTTAATTAGAAACCATTTGTTTATTTTGACTGTTTCTTTTGTCTTAGGAGATAGACACAAAAAATTATTGCTATGATTTACATCAAAGAGTGTTCTACCTATGTTCTCTTCCAGGAATTTTAAACGTGTTAGAGATTAATCATATATTTTTAAGTCTTTACATCTAAAGATTTTTTTAATGATGCATAAGTTTTGTGTTCCTGTCTAGTTAAATCATTACTATCAAAGCTCATTCAATGCAATATAAATTTTATTGGTATAATCAATGCATTATAAAATCAACCTATATATTATAGATAGATACATGTTCTCAGATCTGCGTTATATAAATATTTGTAAAGCTTAGGTGATCTAATCTGTGTCCATTTTTTATTCCAGTGTTAGCATAAAGCTTATTTTACCTTTCTTCTTGGCATATATCCCTTCTGGAAGAGATAGAAAGGTCAACTAATTTCATTTACTCTCGGGGGCCTGCTCAGCCTCCCTCTGCCTGTGGTCCTTTTCCTTCATTCTTTTGGCTCTGGGCCACATCTTGCTAACCAGCACTGAAAACAACAGGAGACTGTAAGCACTGTGTGTCACTGAATTCCTTTGTTCTGAAAAGAACCATCTCTGAAGCCTGCAAACGTGAGCCGGAGGCAGCAGCCTCAAAAAAACATGAGAACTCGGTGTTTTGACTTGCATTCCAGAAATCAGGTGGAGAGAGGAAAAACGAGAAGAGCTGTTGATTGCTATAGTTCCTGTGAATGGGATATATTAATAGACGGATCTAAAATAGGTGTTAGTCAAGATCATGGCTCAAATTTCTTACTTTACCAATGAGGAAACCGAGGCCTAGAAAGCTTAAATAGTAGCCCAGGATCGAAACATTTCAACAGCTTTTGTGCCTGGTGTACCTGATTGTATATTGTTATTATTTTTACGGTGTCATTGAGAATAAACATGCTTTAGTAAATATGTTCAAGAACCAAGAATAAATTCTAACACCAATACCAGTACTTAATACTACTCTTAGATATTTCTATTCTATTCTAAAATTTCCTTTTCCTGAAAATTATATCAAATATAGCACTAAAGCCTTATTTTATGATATAAAATCATTATATTTGTTTTATGGATCAATGCATGTTCATGGTTCGAAACTAATAAATAACCAGAGCAAACCTTTTACTGATTATATTTCTTGAAAAATTTTATTGTTGCCAATACTGAATTTTTAGAAATCAAGATTTTGCTTATAATTTAAATATAATATGCGTGGTTATTTATCATTAACTATAAAATGAATTTTCAGATGTTAATAAAACCTCAAGGCTTTTAGAACAAAACAAAATATATATAGCATTTTCATTTTGTTGTTAGTATCAGCACATATATGGCCACAAGAGGGCGATCGAAGAAAATAATTGAAATTCCAAGGATTATTTCAGCTGCGTATAATGTGAGGATGTTATAAGTTATCTTTGATCATGAATTTAACATTATTGTCAGTTCTGACAATATAAAGCTCCATAGTATTTAACTTGGAAATGAAGACAAAGTAAGCTCAATCTTTTCCTTTAGGTTGTGATATTCACAGTTATGCAATTGATACATCATCCCATGTGTGATACGAGAATAGGAGTACATCCTTCTTGTAAGGATGTCATGGAAACACAGTTGTAATGAACAGCCAGTACTGTCCCTGGAGACTGGCAGTCTTTCAGTGATCAAAATCACTCTAATTTTTAAAGACTGTTATGGATATTGATGACCCTTGCCTGATCACTGCTGATGTGTGTAGTTACCTGCTTTCGAGCACATCATCTAAGACCAAGACAAAAAAAAAAAAGATCCTTTATGAATTAAGATCTATTTTGAGAGTTAAAAGGAGATTGATTAGTAATATAGTCTGTATCCCCATGACTCAAGGTAATATAGCATAGATAATTACTTTTTCTAGGGCAAAGAAGAAAAAGTATTTAGAGGATAAAGAAAGATTTAGTATACTGAATAGTTCAAAAATCTCTGTCCATGCTAATCTCAAATCCCCAAAATAATGCACATCATTCAGAGTGTATGTTTGCTTTGTTTCCAGGGAAATAATGCAATCGTTTCCCAATTGAATTTCTGGAAGCAGGTGTCCTTTATGATAGCATCACCTTAATTCCTGCCAAGAACATAATGTTCAGAACACAATTCCTGTTGTATTAATTTCATTATTGTTTGTAGTACCCTGCCCATTCTACCAGACATACTGCAGGGTGACTCAAATAGCTCGAAAGAATTTCTATTTATATCCAACATTGTGTCTATTTGATCACATGCCTTAGTTTGAAGATTATATGATTTTTTAAATTTAATGAGATTGTAATATATACTAGATTAAATAGTTTATGGATTTATATTTTTGATGGTCCCTCACACCGTATAATATAGACTTAGATTTGAGATTTTGTAAGTTGAAATAGACTATATTAGTAGAAAAACATCCCTTTGATGTGCAATGGAGAAAGCTTGAAAATAACTTTTTTTTCAGTTTACAGAGAATAATTCTTTGTACTTTAGAGTCCTTTTTGACCAAGAATAAGTCCTCTCCACTGGCTTTAATGTTCCTAAAATAGGATATATAAATTACATTTATACACTTTCTATAAATGCTATCTGCATGAATTGATAATCTAATTTAGAAAAGAAGTAACAAAAACTACCTTTAAATAATCTCATATGGGAACTAGACATTTCTGTCAAGGCTCTATTTATTTAAATGAACATAGTTTTGAGCCAAGTTTCTCTATGGTGCAGGACAACTGTTTGTAAGACAGTGGTGAGCGTGGAGTGAAAGTACCAGTTCAGAGAGTGATTTTAGTGAAATCTGAGAGTGATTGCTGTTGAGAATTGATCTCCCCTTTTTCTATGGCTTATGAATCATATTTCTCTCTATCACGAACAGCTAAGTTATAGCACAAAAAATAATTATGGGGAGTGAAAAC
The DNA here is from genome assembly GCA_006410675.1 of Oreotragus oreotragus. Lineage (NCBI taxonomy): Eukaryota > Metazoa > Chordata > Mammalia > Artiodactyla > Bovidae > Oreotragus > Oreotragus oreotragus. The sequence goes on along the minus strand of SJYX01019378.1, from coordinate 317,869 downwards.
AAAAGAGAGGAAAAGTCAGGAAATGGCGATAATACTTAGAAAATGCAGGAGAATAATAGAAATAGCAGAAATGAGTTTACTACCTATCATGATAATTATTTTCAAATAAGATGTTTGAATACAATCTTCTCAAGAATTCTGTCAGATATGTGTTATTGTAGCCAGTTTACAGCCTTAGAAACCATGACTTTCAAAGTCAAGAATCAAAACAAAGCAAGTCACGAATCTTGCCCAGGGACACAAAACAGCCACTATACAAAGTAGCAGAGCCAAGATTCCTGCCATCTGAGTCCAAGCTGGATGATCTTTTTTTTTTTTTTTTCATCGTGTGAAAGTTTCTAATGACAGTCCCTAGATTACTTGAACACTAGAGATCAGCAAGTTTCCTGGCCTGATAGAAAAAGTTGAGAAAGAACATAAAAGGAGGAAAAATTGTGGAAGAGCAAAGGAGAGGAAAAGTTTGCCAGAACTGGAGATGGAGAATCTGGGGCTCTGTATCTGAGAGGCCCCAGGGCCTAGTGGATAGAAGCCCCCTCTCCACACAGATGCTCTTGCTCACCTGTGTTCCGTCCATCCTGACCGCTGCTCTGTGCTCCTGCCGTCATCCCTTCTGGTCTGTGCACATGTGACTCCCAAACGTGATAAGGCTTCCTCTCAGATAGTGCAGCTATGTCAGTCAACTTTGGCTGAATTTTGAAAGCTCTTTGGTCCTTTGGTTCAGGCTCTTTTTTATGTTTTTAAAGCTGAGAGATTTTTGTTAAGTCTGACCAAGGACCCAAAGAAGATCATGCCGCGAGATTATTGTATCAGTGATACCAGCTGCGGATTTTAATACACAGCCTTCAGCTCTTTCCTTTCACACTGCGTTTTCCTGCCTTGTTGGTGAGTCCTCCAAAGGGAGTTCACGTTTCAGTCATGAATCTGGGCGCAAGCATAATTTTTCTTGTTAAATTTCTTGTTTCAGGATGTAAACATAGGCTTTGAATCCTCAGTCACATCTCTAACAACGACTCAGGGCATGTGCATGCAAATCGGACATATTACAGGCAACCTTGACGTATCAGTTACAGAGATTGATAAGGTTAGACCCCAACCGCTACCCTAAAGTGTGTAAACACATGATGGTAACATGTTCCATTCTGTCATGAATTTTTGTTTAAATGAACGTAGTTTTGAGCCAAGTTTCTCTATGGTGCAGGACAACTGTTTGTAAGACAGTGGTGAACGTGGAGTGACAGTACCAGTTCAGAGAGTGATTAGTATATGTGAGCAGCCTCATACCATCATTAACCTCTATGCTTTAACAAACTGAGCTGATGTCATTCTACATGAAATTTCTCAGTTATTCACATTTAACTGACTAATTAATTAAGCTGCTTTGTTTTGCTAATAATGTAATTCATTGCAAGATAGCCTAACCTCCTTGACTTTTGCAAGTTGATATCATATTTAACATATGGAAAGAAGTAAAAATGTATACAACCTGTAACTTGGAAGTCATTACTTCTATCAAAATTGTGTGAAAGACCAAAACCAGTAAAGTGTATATCATTATCTTAATTCTTGGTGTCTATGGTAGATTTTGAGGGGTAAACCTTTAACATATCTCATCATTATCCTTATCATGATTAGATATTATGTATAAAAGTGTGGCGTGAGTTAAGTGCTAAGCAATATACGAATTGCAATATACGAATTGGCCTGGTTCTGAACCTAAGAAATTAATAATTAATAATTGGGGTATACAGAGAGTAGTAACAGCCACATATCTACTGTGTATTTTTTGGATTTGCAAGTTGACATATGATTATCAACTACTCTAAGAAGAATGTATTTTGACCTTTAGTGCTTGTAGAAATGAAGATACATTTTTCAGCCTATCTGTCTTGCATTGAACCTGTTCCTTCCTATGTACCGTTTCACATGGAATCTTTTCCTTTGGCAAAAGGAAGACGTTGATCATAATAACCACCAATTAGTACAAAATAATATGACATATGATTATATAAAGGATTATTAGTATAATGTTCTGATCAAGGAGATAGGGAATATTGTTTTTAGTTGTGTGTCTGTTCTTTTTCTTTTTATGTAGTAATTTAAGTAGTGTCCAAAATTTAGCTGACTTGTTTACAGGAGATAAAAGAGTACTAAGTAAAATTTACCTTTTTTAACCCCAATATCACAGTCTAACTTTCATCACATCTTAGGTGGAAAATGATGTGGGTAACACTTCTCTATTCAAAATAGACTCCAAACTCAAAACATGATATCTTTAGCTAGCACATAATAATTTCCATTTTCACACACAAATTTCTTGGCATCCTGATTCATCTAACTTGAATTCTACTTGTTTAAGATTTCTTGTATAAGCTTTCTAAGGACATGTGTCACAATAACACAGGCTGTTTCTTCTGATATCTTGTATTGTTAATGTAAGTTACTCTGACATCTTTAGGACTTCCTTGGTGACTCAGATGGTAAAGAATCTCTCTGCAAGGCCAGTTTCAAGCCCTGGGTCGGGAAGATCCCCTAGAGAAGGGAATGACTACCCACTCCAGTATTCTTGCCCAGAGAATGCCATGGACAGAGGCGCCTGGTGGACTAAAGTCTATGACATCTTTGGCAGATCATTTCACTGCTCATATTAGTAAACTAGTGATACATCTTTCAGCCTCAGAAGAAATTATGTCCCAATTCGATGTAGTAGATGGGCAAAGTTAATGTTGTATCATTTAGGCTATTAAAGTTGCCAAAGTTCCTCATCACTTAAGTGAGCATTTATAAATACTAGTTTGTATTTCTTATGACTCTTATTCTATCTTATCTGCCTTTTTAAAATAGTCCATGCCTTCTGAGTGTCTCTATTTTCCCTATTTTGAATACCTCCTAACAGTCTCACATCTCTAAATAAGTTGGAATATTCCTCTTGAGGGACTCTGCAAGATTGCTTTCTTATTCACACTTCCACTTAGTGCTGGCAGGAAGGCTAATTTCCCATTTGATTAAAATAGATTAATATTGGATGCGATTGTAGGTTCATTATCGAGTGTGCTCCATCACAACTTCTATCTTTCCCAAGGTGGTTGTGGAAGAGCATTTTCACTGTCTTGTTTTCTTGGTGCTTTTTAAAACTTTCAAATGCATTTTTTTAACCCCTTAGAGTTACCTTAGTGTCAGTGTATTTGTGCAATGGGTGACACTCACTGAATATGTATATTCTTATTCACCTCAGGTTTAGTTTTATTCTGGGTTATACATTTTATCTCTTCCTTTAAATTATATTTTATTTAACACTATTGCTAGATGATTCTGGTTATCTCCAAGATGTTTTCTTTAGTGTGGAAGTTTTACAACTGAGATGTCACAATTCTGGAGGCAGGGAAATCCGAAACAACAACCTGGGCTCAATCTGTCTATCTGGTCCTGTTTTTCCAGACCTTTCTTGAGGGCTTCAAATGCCAATTTTTTTCAGGTCTAACCTGCTTTATATTTAAGTCTCTGCCTGTGTTCCTAAGTCATGTTTACCAGGGCTCTGGGACTATGTCAAGATGCCCTAGAACAGTCCAGTAGGAGCTCTGAACAATCATGTCTTTGATTCTGCTACCTTTGCTTCAAACAAAGAAATCTCATGTCTATATCATGGGTTTCCATGTTTAGTTTTATTTAACATACATTTTTCTGTTTAGTAAAGAGTCTAAATTACTAGTTACTGGACTAGATCAACATTTTATTCAGAGAGTCTATAATGTACCCCACAGCACTGACATCTGCCCCTCCAGATTATTTTGGTGTTGGTGTTTAGTTCTATGGGCTTCCCAGGTGGTGCAAGCGGTAAAGAACCTATCTCCCAATGCAGGAAATATAAGAGATGCAGGTTTGATCCCTGGGGTTGGAAGATCTCCCGGAGGAGGACATGGCAACCCACTCCAGTATTCTTGCCTGGGGAATCCCTAGGAAAGACGAACCTGCTGGGCTACGGTTCATAGGGTCACAAGGAGTTGAACACGACTGAAGCTGCTTAGCACTCACACTCTGTATATCAGATTGCAAGCACATGTTTTTTACTGATTTCCATCCTGCCTGCCATTCAAATCAGAATAGGATAATAATCATGTGATAATTTGTCACTTCCTTGGTCACTACTGTGGATTTGGCTGACCTGGTTGGTTGGAAAGAAGCAACCTCCTTTTTCAGTCCACCTAGCTATTTGTCCAAATTTTCAACTTGGACAAAAAGGCTGTCTGCTCTACAAAGGAGGCTCTTTCTTCAGGAACAGACTGCTCCACCCATGGAACCCCAATCCCAGCACTCTGCTAACATCCCCTTTTAGCCCCCTTTAGCTACTTTTTCAGCCCTTCCTCATTTCACTGGATTCTATGATGTTGGGGTAGAAGATTCTGTTGTTGAACTCTCCTCTTCCCACCTTAAATTTACTCCTATACACTGAAGCTTTCCAAATGTATAGTTCTTGCCAGAATTCTCCACTGAAATCCAAGTTTATACGTCTAACTGACTACTTGACATCTCCCCGTGAATGTCTCATAGATATCTAAAACACAGCTTGTTGAACACTGTACTCTGGATCATCCTTCCAAACCTGATCCAACCATAGTCTTCCCATCTCCATTTATGGTAATTCTATCCTTTTATGTAGGTAAAATCCTTGGATTTTTTTTTGTTTGTTTGTCTTCTATTTTCTTCATATCCAAACCTACCTGCAGAATATTTTAGAGCCTAGGTAAGTCTCACCAGCTTCCTTCTACCACCTTGGTCTGAGCCACCATCAGTGTTCCCCTGAACAGCCTCCTAGCCTGTCTTCCTTGTTACACTCTGACTACCCCCTCCATGCTTTTGTTCTCAGCCCATCATTTTTGAATGGGGACTTAACTCCAAAGAAGTAGTACGGTGAAGTTCACAATCTTTGTGTTTTGATTTTTATAATTATATATATATATATATAAAAAAATATATATATATATACAAGGCTGTTAATAATTAAAGATGCCACTTTAAAAATAATTATATCCATCTTCTGAATTATATATATTCTGTGCTTAGTACAAAGTTTAGAATGTCATGAGCACTCAACAACTATTGAATTAATGAAGAGGAATCTCATTTAGAGAAGTTTGGCAGGTCTTTGTTTTCTATAAAAAGTGCCATGGGCATAAAAAAAGCAGAATTTTAAAATAGAAATTGTTTTCCTAATTATTAAGGAATAATATATTATTGAATAAATTTCAGTATTCTTGGCTCTACCTTTTACATTTAATAACCATGAGCTGAAACTAATTACCTGCATTTATTTATTTAATAGACATCTATTATAACTGTGACAAATACTGTCCTAGGCACTAGAATTAAAAGTTAATAAATATATATATTCATTGTAAAATGAATAAATATATAATGTAGTGAAGAAAATAAAGCTAATTAGGGGAGCAGAGAGCTGCAGTGTGGGAATGAGAGCATATATTTTACCCTCTTCAGATAACGATTTTCAGAAATGTTGACATTTAGGGAGACCCTTAAATAATTGATATAAGGAACTATGTCAATATTGGGTGGGCTGGCAGGGGGAGAGCCAGGCAAAAAAATTAGCAGTTGCAAGTACTGTGGGAGAACATGCTTATATGGATTTGAAATCACAACTAATCCCTTCTTCCCTGTCTCTCTTCCCTGTCTCCCTACCCTGCTCCACCTCCTTCTATTGTACTATCCCCTTTTGAAATACAATGTAATTTACTTATATTGCTGATTTCCATGCTTCTTCCGACTGTGAGTGGGAAGCTCTACAAAGATGGGTATTTGTTTATTGTATTCACTAATGTTCCCCAGGTGCCTAGAATGGCATCTGACTCATAGCTTCTGATCAGTACATCTTCACTGTGTCAGTTGATATTATATTTTGGGGCAGAGAAGGAGACTGTGTGGCCTCTGGATAGCGTGAAAGGGCATGGTGGAGTGCAGTGGACAGGCAGGGCCAGGATCAAATATTGCATGGCTTTGTAGGCTTGGAAAGGACATTGTATTTCCTCTGAAGGGTGATAGAAATGTACTAAGGAGATGGGAGTAAGAGAACAGCATGGTCTGATTCACATATTTACAGATATTATAGACTTCTGTGTGAAGAAAGCAATCCATATTTTCTAGGAGCTAGTTGAGTGGACAGGTGCACCTATGTGCTAATTGCTCACCCATTGCAGACCTTGATAAGGGCTACAACTGAAGTACGAACTAGTGGTGTGAAAATAAAGATTCTGGACTGGTGAGACTTCATAGGAAATGGGCATGGGAGTTGGCCCCTGAATTTCAGTGAAAAGAGAATTCTGAGTAATAGGCAATCAAGAAAGGCGTAAGTGCAAACCAATCTATTGGTTAAAAAAAGAAATTTAGAATGTAGATTTGATTCTGATTGAGAGTGGTGATGACACTTAGAGCTTTATCTACATAATCTTACTTGATTTTTACAACACCACCAATTGTTCAAACCTATTTTAGTCCTCACTTTGGAGAAAAAGAAAACTGAGGCTCAGAGAGGCTAACTCAAAGTTTTATTGGTCAAGAAAGTAGAAGCATGGGGATTTGAAACTGGGTCTGTTTGACACCGGTCTTCTGAAGTGGCACTAGTGGTAAAAACCAATGCAGGAGACTTAAGAGATGTGGGTTTCATCCCTGCTCGGGGAGATCCCCTGGAGGAGGGCATGGCAACCCACCCTAGTATTCTTGTCTGGAGAGTCCCCAAGGACAGAGCAGCCTGGCAGGCTATAGTCCATAGGGTCTGAAAGAGTCAGAGATGTCTGAAGCGACTTAGCTTGCTCTCATCACTCTGTTTGACCGAGAGCCCTTGTACTGAGTCAATCATTTAATGATAATATCATAATTCCAAGAAATGCAATTGCTTGAATTTAATCAGTTCAGTCAAATTAACATTTTTTTGTATGACTGAAGTTGCCAGTGTATATAATGTTGCCCAAGACACTAAAATTATGTTGCTGATTATGTGCCCTTTTGATAATTAAAGCAAAACATTTATAATAAAAATTTCTGCCTCTTTTATGACGTGTTAATATTTATGTTCCTTTCATTTATTTATGTGTGGTGGATGTCAAGTACAAGGCAGATAAATTGAAGGATAATAATAAATGCCCACAATTTATCATAGAATAATAAACTCTTAATTCTGTGTTTATACAGCTTCCTAATCAACAAGCTACCAAACTGTGACTTGATCACAGTCCTTCAGTTATCTGTCCACATTTCCAGCTAAGAAATTGGATTTTGGAATAATAATTCAGTCAGTATGTTCAAAGTAAAGTTTTACTGAGGTCATTCCCTGTCTTAGTGGTGGTCAACCATTCATTCCTTATTTAGTTATTGGACTGAAGAATATACTAATAACACAAAACTGGTCACATGACCTGGATTTAGAAAAGAAGATCCACATAAAAAAATGGAATTTAAAAGAGAACAAGGTAAAAGATAATCTTCTCAGAGAAGAAGAAATATTAGTCAGTCAGTTTTGAGGATAAGGGTATACTAGATCAGTGTTTCTCATAATGACACATAATGCTCACATAATGACACAAAGAGAAAATCATGGTATTTCTCTGTCACACTGAGGTAGGCAGGGGAGGATGCTCAAGCCTAGAGCTGAGCAACCTCAGGAGCCTAGGAAGTCGAGACTTTGAGAAGTCACCCTGAAGCTGAGAGACTGGTGTTGCAGCGTACTTGTAACCTATTTGTAGCACACTAGTTGAGATGCTCTGTCCTCGTTAGCTCAGAATGATTCATGGTACGACCAAGAAGAGCAGGACATTTTTATCTCTCTTATGTTCAGCTTGACCGCAATATAAAAGAATTGCACTATGTCAATGATCCCTTTAGAAAAATACTAATTTGGCATCCTTAATTAAACCAAGAGGGCTAGAAGTAAGGCCTAAATATTAGTATTTTCAAAAACACCCTAGAGAATTCTAATGTTGGAAGATTCTACTGTTCTGGATGATTGCTAGGGCCTTTTGTGTCTCTAAGCATCTGAAACTTTAAATAATGTTTGGAGATAGTCTATAGCAAGCTAAGTTTGGAGGCCAATGAATAATTGGATGCTTTAAAGGGACAATCAAGGAAAATCCATGAAAGTGATATGGATAAAAGATATCATAAAAGAATGATGCTTAGGAAGATCCCCTGTAGACTTGACATTGTCAGGAAGCTTCTCTTTCTCTTTGTGACAAAATTGAATGGAAGGATCAGTCTCAGACTTTGAGAGGAGATGAGACACAAAGATAAGCGTGGGTGCAAATGTAGGTAAGAGTGCAAAGAAAGGGATTTCAGTATAAAGCTGCTGTAAGTTTGTGAAGAGTGAGTGAGCAAGCAGTAGAGAAAGGCCTTAAACAGATTAGAGGAAAGTCTGTGGAAGTGCTGTGAAAGGAGACGAGTGGGAGATAAGGAAGGGCAGGCAGTGTAGGGAGCATTGCTGAGCTGGAGAATGGCAGCTTGAAAATGCATCAGTTGTGTGACGTACTCCAACAGCACATATCCGCTCAGGCTGTAGCAGGCAGAACGGACAATTGGATTAAAAAATATTTACAAATGAATCAAATAAATATGTATTAGGGAAATAGGATGAGAATGGCAAGAGAATGGAAGATGTAATAGAAAGTGGATTCCTGGTTAGGTATGGAGAGAATGGAAATAAAAGTTAACTTGTAAATTAGGAGAGAACGGGGTCAGATGATTCCTATTTTTAAGATGTCCAGGAAAAAATGCAGTGAATCATAACAAACCGTGGAATATTGTTAAAGAGTTGGGAATACCAGATCACCTTACCTGCCTCCTTAGAAACCTGTATGCGGGTCAAGAAGCAACAGTTAGAACTAGACATGGAACAACAGACTGGTTCAAAATGGGGAAAGAAATACGTCAAGGCTGTATATTGTCACCCTGCTTATTTAACTTATATGCAGAGTACATCGTGTGAATTATCTGGGCTGGATGAAACACAAGCTGGAATCAAGATTGCTAGGAGACATATCAATAACTTCAGATATGCTGATGATACCACTTTAATGGCAGAAGAGGAGCTAAGGAGCCTCATGATGAAGGTGAAAGAGAAGAGTGAAAAAGCTGGCTTAAAACTCAACATTCCAAAAACAAAGATCTTGGCATCTGGTTCCATCACTTCTTGGCAAATAGAAGGGGAGGGGAAGTGGAAACAGTGACAGATTCCATTTTCTTGTTCTCTGAAATCACTGAAGATGGTGACTCCAGCCATGAAATTAAAAGATGCCTGCTCCTGGAAGAAGAGCTATGACAAACCTAGACAGTGGATTAATAATGTAGAGGCTTTACTACAAAAGCCAACAAAAGTCCTATAGTCAAAGCTATGGCTTTTCCAATAGTCATCTATGGATTTAAGAGTTGGACCATAAAGAAGGCTGAGTGCCGAAGAATTGATGCTTTTGAACTGTGGTGTGGGAGCAGTCCATCCTAAAGGAAATGAACCCTGAATATTCGTTGAAAGGACTGGTGCTGAAGCTGAAGCTCCACTGCTCTGGCCACCTGATGCGAAGAGCCATCTCATTGCAAAAGACCCTGAAGGTGGGAAAGATTGAGGGAAAGAGGAGAAAGTGGCAACAGAGGACAAGATGGTTGGATGGCTTTGGTGTCGATGGACATGACTTTGAGCAAACTGAGGGAAATAGTGAAGGACAGGGAAGCCTGGCGTGCTGCAGTACATGAGGGTCACAAAGAGTCAGACACTTGGTGACTGAACAGCAACAAGTTAGAATATGAGAATGAAAGAATGAGGAATGTTTGTTCTGGGAAATCCCTTCTAGTTCATGAGGCATTGTTCATCCCTGTGTACATGCGTGCTCCATCGCAAAGTTGTGTCTGACTCTTTTTGACCCAGAGAGTCACAGAGCCTGGACTCCAGCCAAGCTCCTCTGTCTGTGGAACTCTCCAGGCAAGAACACTAATATGGGTTGTCATTTCCTTCTCCAGGGGATCTTCCCAACCCAGGGATTAACCCACATCTCCTGCATTGCACATGGATTCTTTCCTGCTGAGCCACCAGGGAAGCCCCCATGCAGCAGGGACAGCATTATAATAATGAAATGAAAATGAAAATTGCTCAGTCATGTCTGACTCTTTGCCACCCCATGAACTATACAGTCCATGGAATTCTCTAGGCCAGAATACTGGAGTGGATAGCCTTTCCCTTCTCATGTCTGGCCTAACTTGTACTCTTCGAAGCAGAACTGATTTCCTGGGTAAGCCAGTCTGAGAGAATTAACCGGAATCATATCTTGTTGTATTCTTCCCTCCTTTCATAAGTCTCTCGAACTGCCTGCCTCCAATGAGCCTCCATTCTAAACTGCCTTTTGCCAAGCTGAAAACTTCTCTCAGCCCACTCATCTATTGCCGAAGCCTTTAAAGAAGTAAAGTCAACTAATTTGCTCACATATCTAATCTGTTTTCTTTAATATGGATGTATTTTAATATTCTCTCTCCTACATTCTGTCACATCTCCAACATTCAAAGCACCCTTCCCCAACCTACTCTCAGCTGATGACATTTCTTCTTAAGTCCCCGGAGACTTACACCACCTCCCACCACCACAATTATCCAGGATAGGTATTCAGTACTCTGCCTTCCATGCCTAATCAAAGATGGGGTCCCCTTCCCCTCTAAAGCTAGTCTCTTTTCTAATAGATTCTATCTCCTCTCATCTACTGCAGAAATTTGCCTCTTTTCATTCTACATCATCAGTTTTTCATCATCTGCCTAGAGCCTTTCCCTCAGCAAAATGTTCTTATTTCTCTCCTTTCTTTTTGCCAGCCAATGTGCCATTTCTTTAATTCCCTTTGCAGCAGTATGTTTTAAATTGCTGCACAGTTTCCAGTTTCTCTCCTCCCATTTTATCTTAAGTTTGTGTTAATCAGCTTTTCTTCCAGCCCTCTACTGAAGCCACCCTCTGCTTTGCTATTAATCACTCCAAGAGCCAATCTTCATCTTACTTGGTCTCAGCATCTGATACAGATGATCACTCTCCCTTCTTGGATTCATGTTGATCAGCGGTCTCTCAGACACATCATTTTGGTCTTCGCTCTGCTTTGCTGATTCATTCTGCTCATCCTCGTTTGCTGGTCTCCCAAGATGCTTACAGATAGAATGCGCTAGGGCATCGGCTTTGACTTCTTTTCTTTTCTGTTTGCATTCATTCCAATCTTTTGGTTTTAGTCTGTATGCTTATTTGGTACCCAGATTTGCGTATTCAGCTGCCTTTGTAAATCCCTATTTAGATAACTAGTAGAAACCTCAGACTCACCATGTGCAAAACTTAAACAAGTGAATTGCTCTCAAACCTGCTTTTCTGGCAGTCTTCTTCATCTCCGTTGGTAGCTATTTCATTCTTCCATGGATAAGGCCACAAAAAGAAAAAAAGCCACAATGAAAGTGTTAGTTGCTCAGTTGTCCAGCTCTTTGCAACCACATGGACTGTAGCCTGCCAGGCTTCTCTGTCCATGGAATTCTCCAGGCAAGGATACTGAAATGGGTAGCCATTCCTTTCTCCAAGTATCCTCCCAACCAAGGAATCAAACCCGTGTCTTGTGTGTTACAGGCAGATTCTTTACCATCTGAACCATCGGGGAAGGCCCTTCCATGAATCAGACCAAACACTTGAAAAATTGCTCAGGTCAAAAGACTTGAAATTGTGGATTCTTTTCTTTTACAACCCACAACTGATCCATTAGGAAAATCTGAGTACTTTAATAGCATTAAAATAAATAGTTCATCAGATAGCCCATCACTTAGAGATTCTTAAATGTATGAAATGAATAATTCAATCAATCAAGGTTTTTTTTTCCCCTTTTTTTATATTTCTGTACTGAATTAAAATCAGTGGTGGATAAGCAATGCCAACATATAAGTTTGAGTTATAGTGTAGTTTTGCCATCAGATAGGAGAAGGCAATGGCACCCCACTCCAGTACTCTTGCCTGGAAAATCCCCTGGATGGAGGAGCCTGGTGGCCTGCAAACCATGGGGTCACTAAGAGTCGGACACGACTGAGTGACTTCACTTTCAGTTTTCACTTTTATGCATTGGAGAAGGAAATGGCAACCCACTCCAGTATTCTTGCCTGGAGAATCCCAGGGAAGGGGGAGCCTGGTGCGCTGCTGTCTACGGGGTTACACAGAGTTGGACACAACTGAAGCGACTTAGCAGGAGCAACAGCAGCAGCAGCGGCCATCAGATAAACCTGAAAGTAAGTGACTTTCTCATTTACCTGCTGTGTGACCTTAGACAAGTTATCATTTTTCTTATATATTCCTTAAGAATATATAAGATTCACATTCCTTATATATAACTAAGAAATGCCTCCTTTAACAGGTTTTGAAAAAGGCAGCACGATGACTGACATATAAAGTCATTCAATAAATGGTAACTATTGAGCCATTGTTCTTGCTCTTAAAAGAAAATAAAACAGGACAGTGATTGGCTTTAGCTTTCAAGGAAAATTCTCGGAAAAAGTAAAATTAAGAATAAAATAATGTACTTGCTACCATGGCAACTGTGGCAGTAGAGAATTTAGAGAGTTAGAAATAAGATATTCTAAAGTTTGGATAGTCTACTCCACAGTTTTGCATAACAATGCTCTTGTTCCTGTAATCTTGCAGTCTTTCTAATTTAACATGGGATTGTGAATGGCATGTGCATCCATATAAGTTAATGTTTTTTTTGATCGTCTTATTATTCCAAACTAACCATGGTAGTGCTATCCTGAAGGTCTTTGCATAGAATTGGTTAGCATTGTGATTTCTCTAATCCTATCAGTTAAATCTGTTTCTTCTGGGATGATATAATCAAGATGTTTAGTGTAAAGTGAACTGCATAAAAATGCAATAGAGTATCTTGTTTGCTTAGAGTATATGTTTATTTTCTTTAATATGATATTCCTCTTAAAGCTCTGTGAATGTGTACATGGAGATGAACTTATCTATGTGTACATTTGGGTGAGTGCATTTATATAAGTGAGGTGTCTCAAGATATATTTTTATTATTTTTTTCATTAAGAAGTGAAAATGTATTATGCTGCTTTTTTATTTTTTATTTATTTATTTTTACTTTATTTTACTTACAGTACTGTATTGGTTTTGGCATACATTGACACGAATCTGCCACGTGTGTACACGAACTCCCAAACATGAACCCCCCTCCCACCTCCCACCCCACATCAACCTTCCGGATCATCCCCATACACCAGCCCCAAGCATCCTGCATCCTGCATTGAACATAGACTGACGATTCATTTCTTACATGATAGTATACATATTTCAATGCTATTCTTCCAAATCATCCCACCCTCTCCCTCTCCCTCTCCCTCAGAGTCCAAAAGTCCACTCTACACATCTGTGTCTCTTTTGCTGTCTTGCATACAGGGTCCTCATTACCATCTTTCTAAATTCCATATATATGTGTTAGTATACTGTATTGGTGTTTTTCTTTCTGGCTTACTTCACTCTGTATAATTGGTTCCAGTTTCATCCATCTCATTAGAACTGATTCAAATGTGTTCTTTTTAATGGCTGAGTAATACTCCATTGTGTATATGTACCACAGCTTTCTTATCCATTCATCCGCTGATGGACATCTAGGTTGTTTCCATGTCCTGGCTATTATAAACAGTGCTGCGATGAACATTGGGGTACATGTAAAAATATAAAAGATATATTTTTAAATGTATTTTCTAAACCACTTATACAGCATTATTTAATAAAAACAATGTAAGTTGATAGAATATCTATATTTGTTCATTTTTATTTCTGTTTATTCATTCAGCAAAGACTTGCCAATTAGGTACCAAACAGTGCACTCAGCCCAAAGTTGGAACGTTAAACGTACCACATACTAGCTGTAAGAATCTGAGAATGAGGAAACAGATGTTTTAACCGTCCAGACGAGTCAACAGGTCAAAATGCGATAATATTAAAACGTCATCTTTGAAAAGAGAGAAGTAAGCAGTCAAAGGAGAAGTTCCCGTCTTTACCCAAGTATTTATTGCATGCCCATTCTGTGGCACGGGCTTCCCGGGTGGCTGAGTGGCGGTAAAGAATCCACCTGCCAGTGCAGGAGACCTGGGCTGGTCTCTGGGTTGGGCAGGTCCCCTGGAGAAGGGAATGACGACCCACTCCAGTGTTCTCGCCAGGGAAACCTGTGACGGGGAGCCTGGCGGGCTGTGGTTCGTGGGGCCACAGAGTCGGACAGGACTAGGTGACTAAACGACAACGCTATGACCAGCGCGGCGCCGGCTCCTGTCAGGGACAGACTGGAAATAAGCTCCAGAGAGGTCACAACTTTCGCACACTAAGGAGGACTCTTATCTTAAACCGCAACAAGGCGTTATACCTCCTGATTAAAAAAGACTAAAATTCAGACCCTTTAGGAGCAACTGAGAATTCTCTGACTCTGGATGCAATCACTTCACTGCATAGTGTCTGAGAACATATATGGAAAGAAGAAGAGAACACAAATTTGTCCAGAGTGAAAGCATTTGTTTGGTCATGAATGGATAAGAATTTTACCAATTTTGAAGGAAAAGTGAAATTTAGTGCAAAAACTGTACTATATAGTAGAGCATGTGGGGGATATCCAATGTCAGGTTCAACATATAATACTATATATGGAATTATCATGCCATAGAATGGACCGACAGCTTCTCAGCTAACTCTTTTTATGTGTATAAAGTCAGAGCTCTGAAATCTTTTCAAGTAATATTATAAAAACTTGAGCTATGTCAGCATCTGATATCCAGAGTGGTAGATTAGGAAATAACATCCTGTTATAAAACTTTAGTGTGATTTTTATGAAATCAAATTGATGATATATATTGCAGAACATAAACAACATAATGTAATGAAATTACTGACTTGTAAAATTTACAGTTCTAACAAACTAATATTTTTCTCTGTTAAAAGACAATACACACTTTAATTAATATTTGTAATTTAAGAATAAAGTATTCATAGGCTTTCATCATAATACGGGTAAACATTTGTGGAAAATGTGGTTCAGGTAAAGAGAAACTAAAGTGAAAAAGAATACAAAATATAAAAAGATACTATTTAAAAATTTTCTAATTTGAATTCTGAAGACAATATACTTGCATATATGTGTGTCTATACGCATATATGCACATGTGTGCATAAACATGTATATAATTCACATATATGCATATACATGCACATATATGTACAGACATACATAAAACTTTTTGAAATAATGTAAGAAAATGCACGTACTTTTATCAAGATATGAATTAAAGCCAAATTTAATATTTTAGGTTTGTTATAAATAGAAGGTTGTAAAATTTTATTTCAATATGCCCATTTTTTTTTCTTGGTCTACATGGTCACAAATCTTGAAGTATACCATGGATAGTCTTGATTTATTTGGGACAACTTCAATGAATGAATGATTAATTAGCTAAAAAACAGTCTTGAACTAGGCAAAATATCTTTGAGACATTAGAAACTTTTTTTAAAAATTGAAATACTTTAATCAAGTTCTCATTGCTAGACTTGATGAGGCCTGTTGGACTGATCATCTCATTGACATGCTACTAAATGAGTATTTCCCCTCAGCTCGCCTTTCATTTCTGTCATAACTATAATGGGTATCTGGCACATCATCTCTCTTCAATAAAGATTTGTTGAATCAATGAATGAGTGAATGAATGAACAACGTGCTGTGAGTGTCAGAAAATAGAAAACTCAGAGGCAGGATGTGAAGTAACCTTAGAGTTTTGGCTGTATGTATAGGGTCATCTTTGCTGCATCCCAAAAAGCTCATGATATAAAGACAATACAGGTGTGGATAGCGATGCGTAATTATGAATGTATATTTAGATAAATAAAT
The DNA here is from genome assembly GCA_006410675.1 of Oreotragus oreotragus. Classification (NCBI taxonomy): domain Eukaryota; kingdom Metazoa; phylum Chordata; class Mammalia; order Artiodactyla; family Bovidae; genus Oreotragus; species Oreotragus oreotragus. The sequence continues at coordinate 301,943 of SJYX01019378.1, read as the reverse complement.
AGATGTTTGATAGATACATGATAGATAGATAGCAATATATACTTAACTCTCTTCCATATGCTATCCATATGGATTCACTAGGATGTATGTCCCATCTGGGCTGTAAAAATCACTCCATCTGGCAAGACTGCTGAGTGCTTGGCTACAAAATTCTTTGTCACCTTAAAATGCTATGATGAAAACTGTATTGATGTCTCTCCTCTCTCCTTTCCTCCTCCACCTCCTCCTCATCTTCCTCCTCTTCCTTCTGCTCTCTCTCTCCTATTCTTCATCCAGTATGACATTTCCCCCTGAACATTTATTGGAAACTAACAGCAAACGAACAGCCCTTTTCACTGTACTCCTTTAACTCAGCAAATTCTTATTCTAGCAAATGTTTGAGTGTGTTATCCAATGCCTATAAGTGAATGAAAGACAAGTTATATTGAATTGCTTGTCTTGAAGCAGGATATGTTATTTGTTGAAAAAAAAATGTGTTGAGGGATATAAAAATGTTTGTGCTTAATCTTCCTGACAGCATATGAAATGGTAGCTTTAAACTATTCTTGAACTTTTTATAAAACCAAACTGATAACCTATATTTTAGAAGACTTAAGGGTTATTATTCCCAGAGGCAGAAGGGTGTATTATATGATTTCTGGGAATCATCTCTGTAAGTCTATTAAAAACAAGTGTCTGGCTTGAAGACTTTTATTTTACTCATTTAAAAAAAAAAGTAATTTATTTATCCTTTTTAATTTTCAGTTTTTTTTTCCTGTAAAAATTCAAGCGCTTGAGATTGCTGGCATTAAGCTGTCTAGAGTTAATATTGTTAATTTACTTCTCTTTGTGAAAGATAGATCTCGAGAGATTTAAGGGAGTGATCTGTGTGTAGTAGTTGAAACAGACATATTTACCCATCCTGTGGTTAATATTGCCTGGAAACTGATGATTGCTACCATCAGTGTATTAAATTTTATATTACAGAACAATAATGTACTTTTTAAACTTTTAAGTTAATACTTAAAATAGCCTTATTTTAATTCAAAAAACAGTCAAGCTAAGTATGAAATTTCTTGACAAGCCACAATCATCCTGGAAAGCTATTTGGAAAACTAATTAACTGTAAGTAAGAGAATACGTCTCTACATTTCTTATATTTTTAAGATAAGTATGTTCTAATTTCACTGGATTTCATAGGAAAAGGGTGTTGACTAAGTCTCTTTACTAACTTCACTTGAACAAATTTTTCTATATTAAAAAAAAAAAGAAACAAACACCTAACTGGGTTACTTCTTATGCCCTGAAATATTTTCAGGCATACTTTCCCAATCACTCTACTTCTATGCCATCTCATGTCTTTTCACACATGCATCCTTCTCTTTATCTCTTTTGAGACATTTTTCCACTCAGAACTCTTGGGGAGCATGAGTTACATGACCCCATGCTTAAGAGTAAATATCATCCCAACATTTAAAAGGGGAGAACCAAAAAAAAAAAAATATATATATATATATATATACACACACACATCACTGATTACCACAACTACTATGTGTGTATGTGTGTGTGTGTGTGTGGTTGTGTGTGGTAATCAGTGATGTGTGTGGATATATATATATATTTAACTAGTATGTGTGTATCGGAGAAGGCAGTGGCACCCCACTCCAGTACTCTCACCTGGAAAATCCCGTGGGCGAAGGAGCCTGGTAGGCTGCAGCTCATGGGGTCACTGAGTCGGACGCCACCGAGCGACTTCACTTTCACTTTTCACTTTCATGCATTGGAGAAGGAAATGGCAACCCACTCCAGTGTTCTTGCCTGGAGAATCCCAGGGACGGGGGAGCCTGGTGGGCTGCCGTCTGTGGGGTCGCACAGAGTCACACACGACTGAAGTGACTTAGCAGTATGTGTGTATAGTTATTTGAGCATCAGTGGAACAAATCCCACGTGGGCTAAGAAATCAGAAGGGGAAAAGCAGTTAATTTGAGAAATGAAATAATATGGCTACTTAACATAGAAATGTAAAAGGAAAACACGACTTTTCAAATAAAATTGCAGTAGTAATTAGAGTTATAGTTAAGGAGACTAAAAGTAATCTTAGCAAATAATATTTACACCCAGAAAAAAAAAACATTTTTTAAAAAAATAATCATTTGTGCTAAAAAAAAAAAAAAAAAAAAAAANACGTGGGCTAAGAAATCAGAAGGGGAAAAGCAGTTAATTTGAGAAATGAAATAATATGGCTACTTAACATAGAAATGTAAAAGGAAAACACGACTTTTCAAATAAAATTGCAGTAGTAATTAGAGTTATAGTTAAGGAGACTAAAAGTAATCTTAGCAAATAATATTTACACCCAGAAAAAAAAAACATTTTTTAAAAAAATAATCATTTGTGCTAAAAAAAAAAAAAAAAAAACGATGGGAACATATCAAAGGGAAACAGGATCTAACCTGAAGAGTTTCCCAGTGACCAATGCTAGGACAATTTATGCATCAAATAGATTGTATTATAATCCAAAGTAGGAAATAAATATACCTGAGTTCATGCCTACATAAATAAATGAATGAAAAAATAATCGAAGGAGAAATGCAAGGCTTCTGTACAGAAGAATTCCGTAAAATATACGTACATACTCTCCCCTCAGGGAGGTAAAGTTTAATTTCACCTCTCCATATTTCTTCTTTGAGAGTGTGCAACTCCCAAAGAATAGAGTGAACAACTTCCAAAGAATAGGGTATGGAAACAGAAAGAGAGTAATTTTATAGTTGAAAAATCTGACAAATACTCCTCTAACCAATGACTAAAGTTAGCATCACTAGTAAAATGTGGATAGCATTCATGACTAATATGATGTGATGAGATAGACCCTTCACCCCTCTAGTATTCTCCTCCAAAATCCATAAACCTAGTCTAATCTTGAGGAAAACATCAGACCAAGCATTGGGAGATACCCTACATGATATTTGACCAGAAATTCTTTACAGTCTTCAAGATCATGAAAAATACGGAAAAGCTTAGAAGCTGTCACAACCAGAGGAAACTATGGAAAAAACCAAAGAAAACAAATAACTGCGGTACCTGCCACTGGAACCTAGATCAGAAAAGGGACACTAATGGAAAGACTAGTGAAATCCAAGCAAAGTCTAAAGTTTCATTGATAGTAATGTACTGTATTGGTTACTTAGTTTTAAAAAATATACCATAGTAATGTAAGATGTTGACATTTAGAGAAATTGGGTGAGGGATACTTGAAAATTCTTTGTACTACCTTTGCAACTTTTCTATAAATCTAAAATTATCCCTCAATTAAGCATTAATTTAACACATTATCTTCTGCTTTGTTTAGTAGCTTGATAAGTAAACAGTTACCTTGCCAGAATATAGGAATTCCAGAAATTAATCATTTCTTTCTACTTTCTACTCTTTGATATTATGAATTTGAATCATAATTAGAAATTCAAAAGTAAAAAGGAATAGTAATTTAAGTTTTAAGAGCTCATCACCAACATATTACTTTTATAGTCTTCAAGTTCAGCAGTTAGTTCCTGGTTGTTGGTTGTTGGTTGCGAATAACTATGTCATCTTACATACATTCCCAAAGACACCTTTTTTGGTTCCTTTTAATCTCTGTCCTCCTGAAGTCTCCACCTTTGAACCATGTGTAAATGGAGCATTTATTTTTACCTCTGAAAAGTGTAAAGTCATCTGAATATGATCCTTTAGACAGACTGAACAATGTTTGTAAAAAGACATAGAAATATGGATATGCATCACAACACAGTCTGAATATTTATGTAATCAATATTTTGAGAGTTTGGGTCAAAATTTTCATGTATCTAAAGTGTGTTTTATTAATTATTTTCTACGTGTATGAGATAAAGTTGTAATTATTTAGAATAAATGTATGGTACTTTGTAAAGCATTTATTATGAAATCATTCTTTTCACTGTCTGCCTGTCTCTTATACACATCTAGATGTGTATAAGAGACAGTCACAACACAGTCTGAATATTTATATAATCAATACTTTGAGAGTTTGGGTCAAATTTTTCATGTATCTAAAGTGTGTTTTATTAATTATTTTCTACATGTATGAGATAAAGTTGTAGTTATTTAGAATAAATGTATGGTACTTTGTAAAGCATTTATTGTGAAATCATTCTTTGAATTAAGGTGAGGGAAATAAGAAAGCAATGATACATTCATATTCATGATGTTATTTAAAAGCAGAAAATTAAAAATAATTGATATATTTTATTTGATAATATGCCTAGATTATATAGTGTTACTGAATTATATACCTTGCCCAGGAAGTCTTAGCCAGCTACAATATGATTTGATCTATACAATTTATACAATTTAAAAAGAACTTTTTTTTTTTTTTAAGGCTTTGAAAGTTAAAATCATGTTGAAAATACTGGAGTAACAGAGAGATTTAGAAATAATCATGATGAAACTATGTTTTGTTACTAGATATATCTTTAAATGGTAAAGGAAACAGACTTCAGGTTAGTCAGGAGAGGTCCTCAGAATTACACCGTGCATGTTTCCCTGAATTGAAACTGTATGTTATTGGTTAACCAGGATATTTAGCATAATCACTCTGCTAGACTGTGGTGGAGGGAGGTGATTATCACTGAGAACAGATGGGCAGGTCCACAGCACTGCCAGATTCTGCACAAGCTCCATTTATTGTGGTTCTTGCTTTTTCCCTTCGGTGTTTTAATTTTTTTAAAAAAAACACTGTATGTTCTAAAGAACTAGCTGCACAAAAGGTCAGTAGCTGATGACCTTTGAGCTTAGATTTCAAACGTAGAAGAAAGATTCAAAATGCTATCACTGTGTATCTAAGAAGGATGGGGCAGGTTTCATTTTACACTCTAGCCTCCCTCAATGCATGCACGGATTTATCTGTACGCTAAGCTCTCTGCTCTGCATCTGTAGCTCCTTGTGGATTACATTGTCTCTCTGATCAGAAATGATCTTCTCGGATATGAACACCGTTTCTGGCTCCCCTAAAGTGCATCCTCCTAATGGGACCCGGTTTTATACTTTTCAAGTAAGTGCACTTTAAATGGCTTCACTACCTAGGGAGTTAATCCATAGTCCAACTTTTAATAAAGAGAAAAATAAGGGAAGGAAAACTGCAAAGTGTGAAAGTATTAAAGAGGATGTAAGATGTAGAAAATGTGCATGTCCTTTTAATCCAGGTTTTTTGATATGGAAATGAGATAGCATTACGATTCTCTGTGAATTCAAGCCAAATAATAGTGAACTAATTTTCACAAGGATTTTTAAATCTGCTATATTGTCATATTTACAGGGTNAAAAAAAACACTGTATGTTCTAAAGAACTAGCTGCACAAAAGGTCAGTAGCTGATGACCTTTGAGCTTAGATTTCAAACGTAGAAGAAAGATTCAAAATGCTATCACTGTGTATCTAAGAAGGATGGGGCAGGTTTCATTTTACACTCTAGCCTCCCTCAATGCATGCACGGATTTATCTGTACGCTAAGCTCTCTGCTCTGCATCTGTAGCTCCTTGTGGATTACATTGTCTCTCTGATCAGAAATGATCTTCTCGGATATGAGCACCGTTTCTGGCTCCCCTAAAGTTCATCCTCCTAATGGGACCCGGTTTTATACTTTTCAAGTAAGTGCACTTTAAATGGCTTCACTACCTAGGGAGTTAATCCATAGTCCAACTTTTAATAAAGAGAAAAATAAGGGAAGGAAAACTGCAAAGTGTGAAAGTATTAAAGAGGATGTAAGATGTAGAAAATGTGCATGTCCTTTTAATCCAGGTTTTTTGATATGGAAATGAGATAGCATTACGATTCTCTGTGAATTCAAGCCAAATAATAGTGAACTAATTTTCACAAGGATTTTTAAATCTGCTATATTGTCATATTTACAGGGTTTATGAGATAGTCTCCTGAAATTGTTCTTTATGGAAATAATATGGTGAAAATTATTAAGTTCCTTCCCTGATATATTACAGAGAAGATAGAATTAAAAGTCATTTTTTGGAACTTTGCAAACTATGTTCTGTAGGCTTAGAAAAATTTTGTATTTCTTATACATAGCTTAACATGACTCTTGTTATTTACTTTTATGAGTACAATATATAGTTAATCAATAATACAGTAGCTTAAGTGTCATGTTTAGTGTGCTTTTTCTATTTGAGGTAAAGTAGAAACTCATTAAGATGGAAGATTTTCTGTGTTATCAAAAAGTCAAAATGATTTACAATATAAATGTAAATATGTGTTACAAAGCCGTTACTGACTTCCAGTTCTTTTGAATAAATCAGTCATCAGTCTAGAAAATGGTTAAGTCTGAAGTAAATCATAGTCTACCTCATTTTTATCCTCAAATTGCATTTTTCAGTGCTAAGGTTTACTTTGTAGTTCAATCATATCATCATTAGATTAAAAGGGGGAATGAAACTCTTCTCTGTATATTTTATACTATGGGAATATGAACAGCCTAACATTTAATTAGTTTATCTATAGAGTTATAATAATAAATGCAAAGACCTAGAGAATTAATATAGTAGAGGTAATACGTCTTCTAAAAAGAAGCTCTGAATAAATGCACATATGATTTATTAAAATCTCTTGGCTTTTCACACTATAGCTGTAGATATAATTACTCTCTCTCTCTCCTCCTTCTTATACTTCTATTTTTAATCCTGTTGCCTCGCCTGCTTTACACTGATATCTACTGATAGTGCAAGTCTGTGCTGTTACAGAATATTTTTGCTTCCCAGTGGCGATCAGCTTATTGTGGCAGTGATTCAAAATGCAACTGCCCTGGGGCTCTTGTACAGAATTATTACTTTTTTCTTCTCCGTACACTGAGATATAAACACTCCTTACAATATCCTGTAGCTGCCTCTAAGGGGCAGTTTTTGACATTGGGTATTCTGCTTCAGTCTCTTAAAGTTTAAGGGTCAGTAAATTCCATATGCTCAGTCATGACAGGCGTTTTACAATTCTTTCAGCAGGTCTTGCTGACATATTTCCTGACAGGTGATTTTCTTTGAAAACACACTGGAATGATTTTTAACCACTCATTTTTTTTTTTTTTTTTGCTGATGTTATAACAATTCATGTAAAAAGCACTAAGATTTCAGATAAAATAGAAATGTTGACAAGTATGAGATCTATTTTGCTACATTTTTAAAATCACAAAAAGGTATTTGATCCTGACATTTGTGGTAACAGGCATTGTGTGTTTAACTTTTTGTTGCTATTGTTTGTTTTTGCTTTTGGTGGAAGAGAAGGATGGTTTTTAAAGCAAGAAAACCGGCTTATAAAAGTTAACTCTGCTTTTATCGTCAAGGGACTGAATTATGCATGATTCACTTTCTTATTTATGTATACGTTAGCCTATTTTAAAGTGATGTACTTTTGATTGTAGTACTGTCATGAGAAATGAGATGCTGTAAAATAACAGACCATTTGTCAAAAGTGTATCTTGTGGAAATGATTAGTTAAAATTTTGAAAGTGGTTCTCATTATGGAATGGCATAAATGCATTTCTGAAATGATTCTGCATCAAGGAATTGAGATTTTAATGCCTACCTTCTTAAAATTATTCTAACACAAGAGTTAACATATGCAAAAACATTTACGATAGCTTAGCATGAATAATATTGAGTCTCAGTTCCATCTCCTCATCAAATGTTTAAACTATCCTGTCATTTTTTGCTGAAATTCTACAATTTCAAATGTTAAAGTAAGATTTAGAACATATTTGACCTGAACTGTTTAAAGGTAAAAAGACAACAGATAAGAAGCTAAAGAATATTCTCATTACAAGCCTATATTTTTCATTGCATTTTAATTTAGTCAGATACACTTATGCTTCTATTCACATGTGCAAATACTATCTTGTATAAACTAACACTTAATTTAAATTAATTTCCTTATAAGTGAGATCTCACTTCTATATACTATGAGAATACTTGAATCTACATTTTTCATTCAGAGGTCCCTGCACCCTGAATAATGCCAACACCCAATTTGCACTATATATTTAGTGAGTAACTTGCCTTTAGAAATTCAAGTTCTAGAGTATAGTTGTCTAGAATGATTTTTGATTGACAAAAAACAAAATTAATTATAATATTTGAATGGATTAAAGCTGTTAGTTTATGGTCCTCAAATATGTACAAATGGGAAACCTACTTTAAAACAAAATTAAATTATATATATGAATGCAATAAATTCTTTTTAATTTTATGTCCATAAAAGATGATATCCTAACATCATTTCATATTTAGCTCTATTTCTGCAAGTAATACTATTTACTATATTTTACTAAATCTCTAGATAAGCTAACCATGATGTAATGTGTAAATTCTCCCAGAAGTATTGATGACCACCAAGCTACCCCTTATTTCCTAGAAATTAAGTATCTTCATCTAGAGGTATTCACACTGTCTGCAGAATCCTAAGATTTGAGGGGTGCTTGTCAGTAGTTGCTAGAGACAGTAGGGAAGAGGAATACATTCTTTTGAGCTTATTAATGCTTCCTTATTCTACATTTAACTGTTTTATTCATTGGAACTCTATGTAAGCTTTCAGGCACAGCAAGTAACAAATGGCATACTCCTTTCAAAAACAAAGCAAAAGTGGTGTGCAAACCACTTCCTCAAATAAAGGAGTTAATTTCTGATGGGACCAGTTTTGATCTATTGAACCCACAGAGCAATTATTTCTGCTTAGGGTATATTTCTTTGCCATTTAACCCTAGCACTAATAACAGTTTACTGCCAAGAATGTGTCAAAGTAGTTGACTCTGTTGCCCGCTGGCACCCTGAAAACAAGAGAAAGAAACTTTGCCACAAAGCATGAAAACACATTAATGTGCCATTTCCATGTTCAGAATAGTCTGTGTCCCCTGTCCTTAAAGAGTAAAATTCATTTCTTTAGTTTGTTATAAAGAAGCTCTTCCTGATCTGGAGCTCATGCAACATACTGTTTCCTTGACTTGTTTTCCCAGAAAATTGTCTGTATGCTTCTGTTCTTTGCCTCTTCACTGAACCTGTCTATTGAAAAGTTGTTTTTATTTAGACTCATTTTAAATGCTACCTCCCCATGAAGCCTTCACTCATTCACCTGATTTATTCATGATGTATTAAGTACATTTTCTTTGATCATTTGCCTGTTTATATCACTACAGGAGTACTTAAAATGCTTTGTTTTAATCACTGAGAACATTTTATTAATCTCCATCTCTAGCAAATGGATATAATTATTATCTCTGTATAATAAGTGGGGCTTATTGGAAAGTAAATGATTAAAATTTGAAAATTCAGCACAAAAACTATGATTTTTTGTTTAAACTATATAAGCATTTGTTGAGACATATATATTATTAGAGAAGTAGCTAAAGATATTTAAAGGTAAATGTATTTAAAACTAAGCCTTTGAGTCCCACCGTTGGGTTCTTCAAAATAATTAACAGTTATGGTTCTCAGAAAAGTTTTAATTTCATTGTTTTTGTAATAGATTTCTTTTACAGCTAGACAAAACATTTTTGATATTTTTTCCTTTATATCTATGTATAATTCCTTAGTAATTGAGGCTTTTTATACCTTATCAAAAGAACTTTAAAATTGTTTAATGTATAATTTTTCATTTAGCAGACACTATTACTTGAAATATGGAGAAGATTAATAGGCAAATTGGAAATCTCAATTGCATGAAGAATTTTACTCAAAAGATATTACTGATAATTAGCATGGGGCACCATATCTTTGTGATCATATGAGGTTGAGGTAATTCTGGCTTTTCAGGGGGAAAAAACAGATTTTTTCATATTCTATCTTTTTTTTAATACCTGGGAATCCACTGTTACTCATATTATTTGAAGCATTTATATTAACTTCTTACTGTTGATATTTTTTTTAATGCACTGAATGTATCTATCATTATGCTTGGAACATATTATGTATTTAATTAAAAAATGAAAGCAAAGTAGCCCAGTAGAAATAAGACAGACCCTTTGGCTCTAGGGTTATAGAGTAACATAGGCATACTTCCCCAGCTCAGTGAGAGAACTGAGCTTTTTCTCTGTTGCCCAATTATATGCGGTCATGACTATGATTATAAATGGTAGAGACAATGCAGGAAGCCTTTCAAGCAAGTAGACTGACAAATTTAAACATACTTCTTGGTGTGTGGGAAAGGTGGATTTTAATATAACTGAAACATAAGCTGGAGACAGGAAATGGCTAAAAGTCAGTGTCCAAACTCAAGAACAGAAAGGTAGGTTTGAATGGCAAGTCTAGATCCTCCGGAACTTGAATTTAGGATTCAAGGATTTTCAATGAGAAATGATAGGCTTCAAATTACCATTTAGTTGGAATACTGGATTGTGCCTTGGCTGGTTGATGGCACAGCAAAAACTATTCAGTGGCTTTCCAAAGTTAAAAAAAAAAAAAAAAACTAGAGGAATTATGATTTCCCTGCTTTAAAGATAGAAAAAACTGATGTGCAAAAATGTACTTAAGTAGTTGTTAATAATATAAGATATATCTCTGAATCCAGAGTTATTGAACACAAAATTCCATAGTCTTTCCCTTATGTTCTTCTGCTGAAACTGTTGATGATTACATCAGCAAAATTATTCCAAGGTATGTAATTTCAAATCCTCTGTTGATCTATTAATTCAAAAACTTATAGAAATTTAGCTCTACTTCTTCAAAACATTGTATTGCAGACTCACTGAGTTTTTAAACTTGAGATTCTTGTTTAGTTACATCTCCTCATTTAACCCATATTGACAATTTTCTTCTAGTTAGAAATATGTTTTTATAGTAATCAAACTGTGCTGAAAGGTAAAAAGCGAAACCAAGGGGGGAAGTATTCCCTTAATACACACCTTTGTTTACACAAGAATGCTCTTTACATTAGTGAGACCAACCATAGGAAACAATGATTAGCTCCTGGGCTCCCCATAGGAGATCATATCTTTTCCATCTGTAGCGGTTTCTGCTTAATAGATGTTGGCTAGGCTATCTGTTCTGTGAGGACAGGCCCTTGTGTCCTCCTCTTCTTCTTTTTTTTTTTTTTCTTTCACTGTTAAATTACTAACACCAAGAGATTGTACAGCATAGAACTGTAATAAGTAAATAGGTGCTGAATTGAATTACAAACTGAAAAGAATGTATCCTCATCTAGAATGACTTCCCCATAGGAATATATAAATGGTGGTAAAATTCCCAGCCTGAGGTCCACAAATGTATTTCACTTATATACTTAGCTACAATAACTTAAGTTTTCAAGTATTGACTGAAAAGGAAGGAAATTGGCAGTAGGGACATTAATTAAGGTACCCTTAAGTTATGACCAACCTAGACAGCATATTCAAAAGCAGAGACATTACTTTGCCAACAAAGGTCCATCTAGTCAAGGCTATGGTTTTTCCAGTGGTCATGTATGGATATGAGAGTTGGACTGTGAAGAAGGCTGAGCACTGAAGAATGATGCTCTTGAACTGTGATGCTGGAGAAGACTGTTGAGGGTCCCTTGGACTGCAAGGAGATCCAACCAGCCATTCTGAAGATCAGCCCTGGGATTTCTTTGGAAGGAATGATGCTAATGCTGAAACTGCAGTACTTTGGCCACCTCATGTGAAGAGTTGACTCATTGGAAAAGACTCTGATGCTGGGAGGGATGGGGGGGCAGGAGGAGAAGGGGACGACAGAGGACGAGATGGCTGGATGGCATCACCGACTTGATGGACATGAGTTTGGGTAATCTCCGGGAGTTAGTGATAGACAGGGAGGCCTGGTGTGCTGCAATTCATGGGGTCTCAAAGAGTCAGACACGACTGAATGACTGAACTCAACCGAACTGATGCCAAGGTACCATGTTTCCTATCCTTCACTTACAGGAGGATGGAATTGCCCCAATCAAGGCATAGAGTGGGTCATGAAAGGTACAGAATTAGCTGGGAGCACGTTTTCCACCCCCTGACTCCTTTGTTTGGTAGACATGTTTTTATGTTTATTTTCTCTGTTTCTATTTGTGTGTATGTACTCTACTGAGGAAGAAGACAATGGCAACGCACTCCAGTATTCTCGCCTGGAAAATCCCATGAATGGAGGAGCCTGTAGGCTGCAGTCCATTGGGTCGCTAAGAGTCGGACACGACTGAGCGACTTCACTTTCACTAAGATAAAATATTTAATTCATGGAGCATAGGGCCTGCTAGTTAGTAAGCAGCAGTCACAATAGCAGCGGAGCCAAATGTGGGGTCTGCAAAACACTAGAGCTGGCAAGGGTATGAACTAAGAGATGTNAGACACGACTGAATGACTGAACTCAACCGAACTGATGCCAAGGTACCATGTTTCCTATCCTTCACTTACAGGAGGATGGAATTGCCCCAATCAAGGCATAGAGTGGGTCATGAAAGGTACAGAATTAGCTGGGAGCACGTTTTCCACCCCCTGACTCCTTTGTTTGGTAGACATGTTTTTATGTTTATTTTCTCTGTTTCTATTTGTGTGTATGTACTCTACTGAGGAAGAAGACAATGGCAACGCACTCCAGTATTCTCGCCTGGAAAATCCCATGAATGGAGGAGCCTGTAGGCTGCAGTCCATTGGGTCGCTAAGAGTCGGACACGACTGAGCGACTTCACTTTCACTAAGATAAAATATTTAATTCATGGAGCATAGGGCCTGCTAGTTAGTAAGCAGCAGTCACAATAGCAGCGGAGCCAAATGTGGGGTCTGCAAAACACTAGAGCTGGCAAGGGTATGAACTAAGAGATGTTACGGACGAAAAAGTCATTAAGATATAGATTTTTAAAATCCATTAACATACTGAATATAGGAGACAAGACAGTAAAAGGCAAGATTACCTCCAAAGTTTCTATTGAGGGAGAGAGAAATATAGAGGAAGAGCCGCTTTGAAAAACAATGTATTGAGTTTGGTTGTGGGCAGATTGAGTAGACAGTTGGAAATATGGGTTTGGCTCTCAGGACAGAGGTCTCTCTGAAGAGTTGACGTAAATGTGGGAGTCATCTGTTTACAGGGTAGGGGAAACTGGAAGTGGATGAAAAGACCTTGGCAGAGAATGAGGAGAATGGGATAGAAGTGAGGGACTGGGCATGAAATCCTTGAACCTACTGACTTCCCAGAATTACTGTCATTTGGAGTGTGTGTGCTTGGTTTATTTTGCAAATACAGTTTGAAAGCTTTTTCCTAATTACCTCTCCTTGAATATCACCTCTGAATCTAATTTAGATGTTCCTGCCTCTTTGTGTGTGTCTTTGCTTTATTTTGTAAATACATTTTGGAAACTAACACTTCCTTTTAGCCCCCTCTGGCATCCCCTCCCCCACCCCACCATTGAATATTATCCCCTGGACTCCAGAAAAGCATAACATTATATGCTTAAAATTTTACTTAACTACTCGCATTTGTTTATCGACACCTAGCCTGATGCTTGTCGTATAGATGGTATGTGTTTTCTGAATGAATGAATTTGTGTGTAAATTGAAGAGTACCTAAAATTAATTCTCTTATATTTGTAAAATCATTTGGCACACCTTGTTCTACATCCCCATTATGCCAGACTTTAGTGATAATGAGCAGAACACCAAAACTCAAAACTCTTAAAGAGTTGCCTTGTGGAAAATTATCCAAAAATAATAGCACATTGTCTGTTTCTCTGAAAATATTTTGATGTTAAGGGTTTAAATTCTCTTATATTTGTAAAATCATTTGGCACACCTTGTTCTACATCCCCATTATGCCAGACTTTAGTGATAATGAGCAGAACACCAAAACTCAAAACTCTTAAAGAGTTGCCTTGTGGAAAATTATCCAAAAATAATAGCACATTGTCTGTTTCTCTGAAAATATTTTGATGTTAAGGGTTTTTATGTTTTTGTCACTAAGTCGTGTCCAACTCTGCAACCCCACGAACTGCAGCACGCCAGGCTTCCCTGACCTTCAGTGTTTCCCAGAGTTTACTCAAACTCATGTCCATTGAGTGGGAGATGCCATCCAACCACTCATCCTCTGTTGCCCACTTCTCCTCTTGCCTTCAATATTTCCCAGCTTCAGGGTCTTTTCCAATGAATCCGCTCTTCACATCAGGTGGCCAAAGTATTGGAGCTTCCGCCTCAACACCTGTCCTTCCAATAACATTCAGGCTTCATGTCCTGTAGGGTTGACTGGTTTGATTTCCTTGAGATCCAAGGAACTCTCAAGAGTCTTCTCGAGCACCACAATTCAAAAGCATCAGTTCTTCAGCACTCAGACTTCTCTATGATCCAACTCTTACTGGTGTCACAAGGAGTCAGACACAACTGAGTGACTTTCACTTTCAAGAACATCCATACATGACTCCTGGAAAAATCATAGCTTTGACTATATGGATCTTTGCCAGCAAAGTGCTGATCTCTGCTTTTTAATAAACTGTCTAGGTTTGTCATAGCCTTTCTTCCAAGGAGCAAGCGTCTTTTAATTCAGTTGTTGATGTCACCATCTGCAGTGATTTTGGAGCCCAAGAAAATGAAATCTATTACTGTTTCCACTTTCCCCCCATCTGTTTGCCAGATGTGATGACTGGATGCCATGATCTTCGTTTTTTGAATGTTAAGTTTTAAGTCAGCTTTTTTACTCTCTGCTTTCACCTTCCTCAAGAGACTCTTTAGTTCCTCTTCACTGTCTGCCATGATAGTGGTATCACCTACATATCTGAGGCTGTTTATATAGTTATTACTATTATAGTTTATGTAATTTCATGTACTTATTCAGTACAACCTTATGATGATGGTGATCTTGAAGAAAAAAAAAATTCTTCTAAGAGACTTTCATATAGTCTCATTCCTGAGCTAGCATGGTATTCTGAAAAGAGCAATGATTATTGTTTTACTATATCCTAAGCATTCAACTTTTGCTCTTTTTTAAAGCAAAAACTATTTTGCAAAACAAGAAAGAAACTATGCATTTCCTTTGACCGTGTACATATGTATCGACAGAAGGTAGAGAAAACTAGAGAAATCAAGAAGGCTGAGGGTAAAGGAAGAACTGCAACATTGGCCTTGGAAGAAAGAATGCTTCATCTTCTAAGAAATAAGGTGAACAAAGTGAAAATGGATCAAGAGAGAGGAATATGGCTGAGCCTGAGATAATAGACATCAAGTAGAACTGAGAACTGAGCCAGGATTGGAAGCATAGTTTCAGATCAGTCTTGATAAATGAGTTTCTTGTTAATCTCCTTAAATG